>OZ010798.1:425352420-425376420 GCA_963932465.1 Maratus speciosus
ACTTTGGTTGTTGTATATTTTTCATATTGTGTATCAGATATCATAAATACAGTAATTTCCTTTTTAAATATATCTTTTATCATGAATATAATCAAATTGAAAGAATTTTAAATGAATAGTACAGGATTCATTTCAAAATGTTGATTAAAAAATAATAATAATAAAATATTTGTCTTCTGTCATCAGCATAACAAGGTATAAATTGATATTTCAACTTTATGTGAATTTGTTTTTTTACATATTTGTTATTTAAGTATAAAGGTGGTTATCAGTGTATAAATATGCCTCCAAAGCCATTCCTCCAAAAATTTCTATTCAACCATATTCTGGCTCTCCAGAGACTGTAGATTTTTTTTTCGAGCAATTACTAGAAATCAAAGAGCTGAATAATTATTCAGACAAAGAAGTAATTGCCATTTTGAAATCAAAAATCCAAGATAAAGCTTTAGATTTCTACCTTGATGCTATTGCCAAACAAAACTTCGACTCTTTATCAAGTATTAGGGATGAATTTGTTAAATTCTTTGGGAAGAAACCGGATAAATGCAAGGCTTCTGACCTATTAGATAAATGTGTAATGCTCTCTGAGGAAAACCCTCGTGCATTTGCATGCAGAATTCGCAAATTGTGTAGGCTGTCTTATCCAACATTAAATGAAGCGGCTTTAAGCCCTATTTCTTTTAACCACTTCTTGAAAAATCTACCTCAGAAAATTTAAAATTAAATTGTTGGAAGAGAACATTGATTCATTGGAATCTGCCATTGATAGAACTGAACAGTTACTCACCATTTATTCACTAGATAGTGAAGCGGAGAGCACCCGAACTGAACCAGTTCTACATTTCAATCATGCACAGGTTAGGGAACCACGTCTCAGTCCTAGCAAAATTTTCAGTGAAAAGCGACAAAAATACCAAAGTACCAACAACAAAAACAGTCACAGACAAAAGTCATTTAACAAAAGGCTTGTGACTTGTTCATTTTGTGCAAAGCCAGGGCACGTCATGAAGAATTGCTTCGAGTTTCAGTCTTTCATAGACAACTGCCGTGCAAATGACCAATGCAAAAGTAGTAAATCACCTAAGTCCCCACGAAACAAACCAAATCCACCAAAGAAAAATCGTAATAATTTAAACTACCAAAGGAGACAGAGATAACTGGCACTCTGATCTCTAGGCTTCCAAGCAAGCCAGTGTTAAATAAGTGTACACAAACTCACAACCCATCTTTCTCTAACAACTTTGTGCAAACAGAAGAAATTGCCTTAAATTCAGATGCTACTCAAAGGTGGAACACCGTATATGTAGCACATTTCATAACAAAGCAAAACTTCCTTGCATAGAAGTAAAGGTAAATAATATTAAATCTGTAGCTCTTCTCGACAGTGGATCCACCCTATGCTTAATCGATGATAAATATTTTCAAACAATTAAACACGAAGTTAACTACAAATACCTCTCAAATAAAGTTAATATCTCTACAATTAACTCTAAGGTTGAATTTAAGGGTTGTATTATGTTATCATTTAAAATTGGTAATCTTTTCTTTAAACATAACTTATACATTACTGACATTTGTAGTGATTTCCAGATAATTCTCGGCTATGACTTTATGCACAAAAATAATATGTCACTTACCCCAGGTTTTAACTCTGCTTTGTTAAAAGACGTTGTTGTTCCGTTCATTAGTGAAACCAAAAATGGTCAATCCATCAACCACATTGACGCATCTTTCAATACTGATGACTCGGTAATTGCTTCTGACAACGAAGCTGATAAAGACGTTAGTAAGGAATCACTTGAAAATGAACCAGAAATTATGGTTCAGAATTTCCGAAAAGTTAGAATTCCAAAAAAATCATGTGTGTATGTTCGGGCAAAATTTACTTCTGAACCCAGTCAGTACTTTCTGTATGTACCTGAATTAAAAAGTTCTGAAATAATAGGACACGAATCATTACATTCATTACCACACATTAAGAATAACGCCTTTGTCATCGTCTTAGAAAATACATCTGATAAGACCATACATTTAAATAAAAATGCCAGACTTGGCACTATCAACAATGTGGCAGAAGAGCACATTCAAAATTACACTTTTGACGAAATAGAGCAACATCATTGCAATTTAATTGTTCCATCAGATGAGATAATTCAAAAAAGAATAAATGATCTGTCCCCTGAAGATTTTGATTTGAATCACCTTACTTCTGAACAACGTGAAACGATGAGCAATCTTCTCCGTAGCAAAGCTCAGGCCTTTTCTAAATCGCTCGATACTATTGGTCAAACCGATTTGGTATCACCACACATTGAATTACTTAACTCCCATCCCATAAAAGCTCTTCCCTTTCCAGTACCACAGGCCCTTCAACAAGAGGCTCTTGATCAAATACAAGAAATGTTACGAGCCAATATCATTAAAAGATCAAATTCGTCTTGGGCATGTCCTATGCTCTTGGTAAAGAAAAAGAAAACAAGTCCGTCTCAACCACAGAAGTACCGTCTTGCCTTAGATCTCAGGCTACTTAACGCCATCATTATACCTTCTTCATATCCTCTCCCTAAGATATCTAACTTATTATTACAACTCTCACAGTATAAATTTTTTACTACTCTTGACCTTCCATCAGCATATTGGCAAATTGCTGTTCCAAAAGACCTGCAAGACAAATTATCTTTCACTACCCCATGGGGAGTTTTCACCTTCAAAGTCCTTGTTTTTGGCCTTAAAACAGCAGCCTCAACATTTCAAGAACTGATAGACACTCTCATCCAAGAGTCTGGAGTTGACTCATGCTTTGCCTATCAAGATGATTTGGTCGTAGGTGCTAACTCATTTCAAGAGATGCTCGATAAATTAGATAAATTAATCAATGTCTTCATCAAACATAACGTAACTTTATCTCCAGAAAAGTCATCCTTCTTTAAAACTGATATTACATTTCTTGGGTTTTATATTAAAGATCATAAAATTTTTCCTATCCAAAGTAACATCACTAAAATTGTTGAATTTCCTACACCTAAGACAAAAAGGCAAACTAAAGCCTTTGTAGGACTGTGTTCGTTCTATCGGTCACTAATACCATCATTCTCTGATCTTGTTGCCCCACTCATCGAAATTACAAAACCAAAAACAAAGTTTGTGTGGGATAATGAACAAGAGTCAGCATTTCAAACCTTACAAAAAATCTTCTTTAATGAGCCTGTTCTTCATTTGCCCAATTGGGATGAAAAGTTTTATGTCAACACAGACGCTTCGAAACAAGCTATTTCTGCAGTTTTGATGCAAAAAAGAAATGACATGCTTCTACCCGTAGCATATTACTCAAAGCTACTCACTGATGCAGAAAAGAAATTCCCACCCATAAAGCTTGAACTTTATGCGATCTATAAAGGCATAACATCTTTCAAGTATTACCTATTTAATAGACAATTTACAGTACTTTCGGACGCCAAACCATTAAATAGATACAAAAAAACCAACTCCCCTGCTGATGTAACAACAAGATGGTTAATGGAACTATCAGAATTTTCCTTCAATTTCCAACATGTACCCGGAAAAGAAAATGTACTAGCGGACTATTTTAGTCGTTGTCCGACTGCTCCGCCGTATCAGGACCTCAACACCAATCCGGAACTCTTAAGTGCTTCCGAACCACTACCAGTCACTAACACTGAGAATGACTTACATAATGAAATTCAGCCTCAAGTAATAGCATCTCAAACTAATTTTCAAAGTCAGACACAAAATTCCAATCAGTTTGTAAATGTTGTTCAGTCAGAAAATAACGATCCTCCTCTAGAAATTTTGGACGAAACAATCCTCAACGAACAGCTTGCGGATCCAAAGTTGAGCAAAATCATCCATGATCTAAAAAATGGTAAACAAGGCAAAAGACTTACTGGTTATTATATACACCCTGAAACCCAACTTTTGTGTTTCTTTAAAGATTATGCACGTATTAGCACGGATTTACATAGAGCAGTTGTACCCCCTTCACTACAAGAAAAAGCCTTAACCATTGCACATGTGTCTCATGCAGGTATCCAGAAGACCCTGCAGAACCTCCGTAAACGCTTCACTTGGCAGCACTTCGTTGCTGACACGTACAACTTTGTCCAGTCTTGTGAGGTATGCTTACTCAACAAGCCACTTAAATCAAACAAAGCTCCACTTCTAGCTTCACCGGTACCCACTGCTCCAAATCAAAAAGTTTCAATGGACATTCTTGGCCCCATTAAGGGTAACCATTATCTCCTTCCAATTGTTGATCATTTTTCCAGACATATGGAACTTTACCACTTAAACAACATAACTGCTCCAGCAATAACTAAAGCCTTGTTACATTACATTGCCACTCATGGAAGACCCGAATTTCTACTTTGTGATCATGGGAAGCAATTTACGAGCGACTTACTAAAATCATTCAATAAATTGTTAGGCATTTGTCTCAAACATAGCTCCATCGCGCACCCCCAGGCGAACGGAATAAGTGAACGTTTAAACCCACAGATCAAGTCTTCCATTCTTACTATGGCCTCCCAAGGCTTCGACATTGGTACTGCTGCAAAAGTTCACCAGTCCATTTACAATGCAACAATTCATCCTGCTACAAATTTCTCACCGAACTTTCTCCATTTTGGTAGAGAAATAAGTGACATATACTTCAACTATAAAAACCAACCAAACTGGCGAATCAATGACAACCAAGAAATTGCAGACATTGCTAAAAATTTTGACCAAGTATATTTTCATGCATACCAAAATAATGAAAATTCTCGTCAAGACCTATACGCAAAGTCTCGTGTCAACAGACAATTCCCAAAAATAGACATTGGAGATACAGTCTATATCAAATGTCCAAACATATTTGAGAAGAAAATGTTAGGTCCATATTCTGTCCAAAAAATTATCTCCCCTGCAATGTTACAACTTATATCTGAAGATGATCCTCAAATTTCACCACTACTTGTGCATACTGATAGAATTGTCAAACTACATAAACGGAATCCAAAATTCTCAAAGTCTCAAAGTAGTAACAAGCGAATACCTGATGCCTTAAATGACTGTAATCAACCTGGCACTTCCCGCCAGACCTCTAGAATTTTCACTCCATCTCGTCCGGTACAATCAGATTACACGCTTCGTCAGAAGCGCAACATAATTAAACCTCATAATGATGATTACATATATTATCGATAATATACACTCTTTTACAGACAAGTCTTACATAACCAGCCTGTCGGTGGAAGAAATGGCCACTCCTCTACTGGCAATTGCTGCTAGATGACCTGACTAAGTGTTCTCATTGGCCTGGGAATACTTGTTTGGATGTCTTCCAGCACTGTTCCTGTGGGACTCTGTTACTAAGTATCTTTTTATTATCCATGTAATTCATAAACTTGTTATTCTCCACAGATGTAAATGCACCAGCTGCTTAAAGTTTATTCAAAAAATTTTGCAAATATAGCTATTAAGTTTAATGTATCAAATGTTTAAAATACAAGTAATCACTTCTTATATCATAACCGTGCTTATCTGATTCTAGGTAGACGAATGTAAATTATGCTGAACTTAATTTCTTTACTTATTGTCCATTTTATACCTGTAATCAAACAAAAATTTTGATAATTTCTTTCCCTTTATTTTCTGAGGATTTGGCTCTCATTAAGTTTAAGTATTTTTGGAATGTGTATAAAAAAAAAAAAAGAAAAAGACTAAAATAAATTAATATAAGGTAATTAAGTCAATAGATGCTTTAGGATCCATCTTCTGAATTCTTGATAGAATGAAAAAAAGTTATAAATTAGAAAATATTTAATATACCATGTCTATATTTAAAAAAAACCTGATTGTGTCAATCTTTGGTCTCAAGTCTCCTGATTATGTCATTTTCCCTGTGTTGTTACACACTATTTTTTTGTCCGGGTTTCATCCATTTCTTCCCTTGGAGAGTCCCTGTTTGTTCAAAAAGTGCCCCTAAAATATACTCTCCTACCCCTTGAGACCATTCTTATTTTGGGTCACTGATCCAGTTGATCCAAGCCAATAAAATAAATATAAATTTGTTGTGTTCTTGAATCGTCCCCTTCAGGAGTTGTTGATAACTTTTGTCGTGGGACAGGGGGGCTTGCTCGGTGCAAACTGGGTAAGTCCTTTCTCCTGCCCTTTACCCCTAGGACACGGACCTTAAGTCCAATGTCATCACACTCACTTTGTGAGAGTTAGGTTAATGTTCACACTTTTTAGTGTCTTTAACACATTAACCTGTGCGGATGCACGAATCAAACTTATAACTGTATATATGCATTTATTTTTTTTTTCCTCTTTTCTTCATAATGCAATCTCTTTACTTTGTATAAAACTTGTCTGCATACCTTAAACACATTTCTTTACCTTTTATTTTGAAAGTAGGCAGACTCACCAAAGTAACATATTTGTATATCTCAATTTGTTATGCTTAATTAGGATAATCATCACTCAAATTTTTTTTTGGATTCTACCAAGCTTGGCAGCTCATGTGAATCCTGAAATTTAATGTATATATGTGTATGTTCTGTATGGTCATAAAGTTTACTTCTGCAACTGTATTTTGTATTTTTATACTGCTGTATTGTAATTTTGCCTTTCTTACATTTTTTAAGCCCAATCTACACTGATGTTCATCGTAGCCAGTGAACCCTTATTCACATTGTAATTATGGTCGACCACAGTTAAGTTCTGTGCCCAATGGTATAATTTTTCTATTTTATATCTGTGCAGATTGATATTATGTGTTCGCATCAGTGAAAATGTATAATTGCATATGTTACTAATATGTAATTTGTTGTTATTTATATATACATATTTGACATTCCGTTGAATACCTTACCTACTTGTTTAGTTTTGGTTTTCTTTCTCAAAAAAAAAGAAAAAATGGTTTTCAATTTATGATCATGATCATCAAAATTTCAAAGTCCTAGGCATTTCTCACTATATTGAAGGTATAGTCAATGTATTTGGAAGTTTTTTTTTTTTTTGTTTTTAATTTCTTTCTCTTTATGGTGCACCATTTCAAAATTTTTTTTTATTGAAGCCTTCCAATGTGTTGTTTAACCTTCTGTATGAAAATCATATTCTTATCTGTTTATTCAAAAATTATTTAAAAAGTAATCAGTCAATGACAGTGTAACCTTTCGGTTTTTGCAAGCATAGTAAATTGTATGTTGAAATGTTTCATTTCCAATGCCTTTTTAAAATATACAATTAAAGCCATAAGCCTTGTATAAAAAAAAAATGTTACTTCTCTCCCTCGCGTACAGGTGTCATGCAACTTTGATGCATCGACTTATTTCTGTATCAAGATTTAACATTTTTTCCCTTCGCGTACAGGTGTTATGTACTGTGACATAACTTTTGATCTGTATACCAAGACTTAACCTTTTTTTTTAATTTCGCGTGCAGGTGTTGTGTGATTATATACACACAGCTTATAATCTGTTATAAGGAATACTATATTTTATATCATGAACTGATATTGCTATACAATATGTCTATACTGTAATTCTGTATTCAAGATTTAATGATGTATTGCAATGTTTTTTTTTCTGTCATATGTGTAAGGGCATTTTGGTGGATTCTCATTTCCCCCCCCCCCCCTCCTTTGTTTCCTCTTTAAAATTTCCTTTTTTTTTTTTTTTTTTTTTTTTTTTGTTTGTTTTTTGGCAATTTAGCGGGTTGTGCTTGCTCTAATTCAAAAAAAAAAATCCCTTCCTGAGTGTAGGTATCACCTTCACTCATTCAGTTATTTTTTTTTTTCTCCGTTGTCCTGGTGTATGTCGTAATCACGACGCATCCAGTGAGTTTCCCCACCTTTTCTCCTTTCCTCGCCTTGAGTTTGTTTAGAACTCAAGCGGTTATGTTTCCTCCTTGGTATTTTACTGTCTGCGTAGGTGAGTCGTTCTTTCGCAAATCACTGCGCACACCTTGCGACTTGCTTTTTTTTCCACTGCTACTTCCACTTCAATTGTTTTGGGTTATCAGTTTTGGCGGTTAAGCCCACGGCGTTAGTAAATGCACTTTGTTTTTTGTGAATTTTTGTTGTGTTGCTTGGCGATTTTGGCATAATGCTCAGTTAGCCTGGTAACCTCGCTGGGAAGAAGTTTTCATCAGTTGGTGATCGGATGGACACGATTGAGGTCGCGGCTTTTCTTTTTTGGAATTTTCTTCACGCGGCTTGTGCACATGGCGAAGCTTCATCACTATGTCTTCTCTTCCAAGTTTTAGTAAGAGCCAGCGTCTTCCCTTTTTGTTTCTTGATTTCATTTTATTTTTCATTTTTGATATTGATTTTAAAAAAATGCATCCACATAGTTAATTTCGCATAAATTATTCTGGCGACTCTGTTTTATTGACTGAACTTATGTCATCAGAGTTAGGCCTGGTGTACCACCAGAATGCTCAAAGAAGGTATCCATTGTGTTCACGCAAATTAAACGTGCCACTGTCAGTGCATTTGTTGCATGCAATATTGAAATTTATTCGACAACTTGTTAATTGCAGTCCAGTGAGCATGGAAGTAAAAATAAACTATTTTGACCATTTTTCCTGGATTATTTTTTTTTACCATTCACAACGCAAATAAAGCAACGGCCCTTTGACAAATTTTAAACATGATTTCACTATATTTAACTTGTTTAATGCATGTTTTGAACATTATAATGTGTACCTCATCAAAGTATACCTTTTATCTTACAACAGTGTTCTAAATTTTTTGTTTTGTGTCATTTAAATTTTTTATATTATCTCTATTATTTAATTATGCATTCAAATAATTTAATAAAAAGCACTATGCTGGTTAAAATCCATCTGCTCTGTACTCAATATTTGAAAGGACTTCATTCAATTATTCTGATGTGATTGATACATTACTGGACAAATATTCATTTATAACACTATCTATTCATAATTGCTCTCATTTATAATATTAAGATTTTGAATTGATTTTTCATAAGTATTTTATTATAAATGATTTTTGAAACTTTTATTAAATTGATCCAAGATCTCTTAATTTTCTTTAAACTATGGCTTTTTTATTTATCAAAATTAAAATTACTACCAGGTGAGTGTACTTAAAAATACTTCTATTTTGTCGAAAATCAAGTTGTTATGTAATCGAGCATTCTCGTATGCGAACATGCACACAATTTTTTAATACTTGCATTCAAATTATCAACGGAAAACTTTCTTATTCCCATATGTCAAACATTAAGTAGTGGTGTAAATGTGAATTTTGATATGAGAATATTCAGGAATTTTTTTTACATTTGCATTCTTAAACATAAACGGTAAATATTGGTATTGCCGTTCGCGAATATCAAATAGTGATCTTAACTAGAATTATCGTATGCGAATGTTCAATATTTTTTTCAATATTCGCATTCGTAGACATTGGTGAAAAATATTTGCGTTCGTGAATGTGAAGTTGAAAGAATCTATAAATTGTATTTCCTTACCCCCCCCCCCCCCCCCCTCCTGCAGAAAGCGCAAGCTTATCCCTTGTAGAAGTCATGTTAAACTTCTGTTAATGAAATGTTAAAATTGTGTTTTCTTGGACCAAAACTTAGAATTGTCTAACCCACCGATTAACTCTCTTAACCCTCCACCCTTCAATACGCTGTAAAAAATAAAATAAAATTTATGCAGTTTTGTACGAATGAAATGTGAGTGTGTGGAATGATTTCTATTTTTGTTATGTTTAAAGAAATGATGCACATCAAATGCTCAATCTGTTGAACAAACAACTATATTTAAAAATAAAAGTATAATTTTTGTTATTTAACTTTTTAAAAGAAATAGCGCATTTGTGTATTGTTTCTTTAAAACTTAGTGAGAGGTCATCAGTCAGTATTTAGATTCATTTCAGAAAAATAAGAAAATCATCTAAGTACTGTGCAGAGTGAGGGACGCGCACCCTACTTCTCAGTCACTCCATAAGCTGAAACGAAATCAATATAAATTGGATATGTACAATAAAAAAAAAAAAAACATGTCAATATATTTTGAATGACAAAATGAAAATAAATAATGACCAATCTTCATCCTTTAGATCATCAACGAAAGGTACTTCGTCATCCTCAGAATCAGATAAATGGAATTCGGCATTTAATCCTGAAGGTAGGAGATCAAGAATACCTTCTGATTCTGGGGTAGGCAGGTCGATAGACTTTAAAAAAAGTTTTTCCTTACCGTATCCAGAATAAACAGTGCTGATGTCTAAAAGAAACTCATGAATTTTACCTCTGAGGTCTTTCCATACTTCTAACCTGGTTTTCCGGTAAAAATAAAGGGCCATATACTGATGTATATGCTGGTCTGTTCTCCTACATTTCATACTTGCCTTGAGATGCCTTTTCTAGTTTTCAATGGAATTGATGTGATTGGTCTTATCTGTCTTAGAAACAAACTCGCCTTTTTTGTGATTCACAGTTTTGTGAATCGCTCCTCTGAAGAGTTTTTCAATGCCTGAATATTGCTTTGCTGAGTCTGTGCAGATGAATTCAATCTTTGGGTGCATGTACTTCACCTGTGGCCAGAGATCCCTTTTCTTCTTGCCCTCGGTGCGAAAAAATATTCCATGTTTGTCGTCACGGCAATAAATGCCGAATACCGTGATGGTCATTGGCCGCATGAAAGTTCCTGAATTGGAAAAAAAAAAATCAACAACGAATTAAAAAATTGAATAAAGTTCGGCTTTCCACATCTTATGTAGATATCTGAAATACTGAAAACTGAAATAGAGAATTAATTTAAAGTATGCTAAAAAATAAATATGTGTAATATATATTACTACATTTGTTTGAAAATAATGTACGCATATGTTTATACCTCTGCTGTATTTTCTCTTTGCCAAAAATGTCTCGTCTAATTCAACTGTCTTATTTGTCTCACCAAATTGACCGGAAAAATGTGAACTTATGATTTCAGCAGTTTCCCTGAAAAGATGAAAAAAAATCACAAGCAGTTTTGTTGGATAAGGTCTTTAAGTTTTGCTGCAATCTCCAATTAGTTATGTCTTCGCAGATCTTCATCACGGCATGCTTATCTACAAAAAAAAAAAAAAAGATAAGATTTCTTTTCAAGATGTATTGTCACTTAACATTTTCAAAAAATGTGTTAACCAGGTGATTTGTACTCCCAAAACACATGTTCACTTTCGCTTTCTTTTTACTGCGCATCTAATTCCAGCCTAGTTTGTAGCTTGGATGCACGAGGCATGTAGTTGGGGATTTGCATTTTGGGCACCGCGGTGTGGGGTCACTTCTACTTGGAATTATCCTGTAAAATTCTAAAAAACTTTTACAATCTTCTTCACTTTGCAAAATATCCATTTTGCTATGTGAAGAATAATACTGTAAAGAGGGATGCATGATTATATGAATATAACAATCAAAAAAAGATATGGTAAAAAGAAAAAGCAGTAATATAAGATACTCTTACCAGGCAAGAATTATATCTATGCAAGTGACGAAAAGCAGCAATGTATTTGAAAAAACAGGTTTACCGTACAAATCGAAGAGTAGCGAAGTTAAACACAAAAAAAAGGGCAGTACTTTTTTTAACTTACGGAAAAATGAGAGTTACTTAGTTTTATATCTTTGTTCTGATTAGACATCTCTAAAACATTTGTGATTATTCATTTATCGCTATTTTGGCAGAAATTCCCCCCAAAAAAACTAGAGGCCTTTATTTATCATTTTACTATTTGTTCTTCCTCTTAAAAAAAAAAAAAAATAATTTAAATAAGTTTGAATTTCATTATTTATTGATAACATTCTTATAAATATTTTAAGATTCTTTTTACTTTAAACTAGGGTATTGACGATCTTAATGATTTAAATCATGTAAAAAAAATTATGTCATTTTCTATATCTGAATAGAATTAAAAACTCAGTGTAAAAAAAAAAAATAAAGTCAATGTTAATTAAAGTTATGTTGAAAGGTTTAAAATTATGACTTGCGTCCAGTGCCCACCTTTTGAGAATCGCCCACTTCTTAAAAAAACGTTTATTTAAGTGATGAAATGCTAAATGCAAAAATATTATTTGAAACTATTTTAATATAATTTTTTATTGTTTTAATATAATATTTCCAATGTGAATTGTAAAATGAAATTGAATCTATTTCATATGACATGACAATTTTTTTTTCTCCTTTTTGTGCATGTCTGTATTAATCTGATCATAAACTGAAAATTGTAATAATGTAGTTCTTCTGTTAGTTTACTAATATTTCAATCTGTTTTCAATTGTGAGCAGTGTTGATTTCAGGGGGTGGACCGGAGGGGACATCAAGTGTCCAGAAAATAAAAAAAATTTCACGAAAACTTACACTTATGATAATGTGGGAAAAAATTATATAGTACTGCAAACAGTACCATTAAGGGTGTTCTAAATTTTTTGTTTTGTGTCATTTAAATTTTTTATATTATCTCTATTATTTAATTATGCATTCAAATAATTTAATAAAAAGCACTATGCTGGTTAAAATCCATCTGCTCTGTACTCAATATTTGAAAGGACTTCATTCAATTATTCTGATGTGATTGATACATTACTGGACAAATATTCATTTATAACACTATCTATTCATAATTGCTCTCATTTATAATATTAAGATTTTGAATTGATTTTTCATAAGTATTTTATTATAAATGATTTTTGAAACTTTTATTAAATTGATCCAAGATCTCTTAATTTTCTTTAAACTATGGCTTTTTTATTTATCAAAATTAAAATTACTACCAGGTGAGTGTACTTAAAAATACTTCTATTTTGTCGAAAATCAAGTTGTTATGTAAACGAGCATTCTCGTATGCGAACATGCACACAATTTTTTAATACTTGCATTCAAATTATCAACGGAAAACTTTCTTATTCCCATATGTCAAACATTAAGTAGTGGTGTAAATGTGAATTTTGATATGAGAATATTCAGGAATTTTTTTTACATTTGCATTCTTAAACATAAACGGTAAATATTGGTATTGCCGTTCGCGAATATCAAATAGTGATCTTAACTAGAATTATCGTATGCGAATGTTCAATATTTTTTTTCAATATTCGCATTCATAGACATTGGTGAAAAATATTTGCGTTCGTGAATGTGAAGTTGAAAGAATCTATAAATTGTATTTCCTTACCCCCCCACCCCCCCATTCCTGTAGAAAGCGCAAGCTTATCCCTTATAGAAGTCATGTTAAACTTCTGTTAATGAAATGTTAAAATTGTGTTTTCTTGGACCAAAACATAGAATTGTCTAACCCACCGATTAACTCTCTTAACCCTCCACCCTTCAATACGCTGTAAAAAATAAAATAAAATTTATGCAGTTTTGTACGAATGAAATGTGAGTGTGTGGAATGATTTCTATTTTTGTTATGTTTAAAGAAATGATGCACATCAAATGCTCAATCTGTTGAACAAACAACTATATTTAAAAATAAAAGTATAATTTTTGTTATTTAACTTTTTAAAAGAAATAGCGCATTTGTGTATTGTTTCTTTAAAACTTAGTGAGAGGTCATCAGTCAGTATTTAGATTCATTTCAGAAAAATAAGAAAATCATCTAAGTACTGTGCAGAGTGAGGGACGCGCACCCTACTTCTCAGTCACTCCATAAGCTGAAACGAAATCAATATAAATTGGATATGTACAATAAAAAAAAAAACATGTCAATATATTTTGAATGACAAAATGAAAATAAATAATGACCAATCTTCATCCTTTAGATCATCAACGAAAGGTACTTCGTCATCCTCAGAATCAGATAAATGGAATTCGGCATTTAATCCTGAAGGTAGGAGATCAAGAATACCTTCTGATTCTGGGGTAGGCAGGTCGATAGACTTTAAAAAAAGTTTTTCCTTACCGTATCCAGAATAAACAGTGCTGATGTCTAAAAGAAACTCATGAATTTTACCTCTGAGGTCTTTCCATACTTCTAACCTGGTTTTCCGGTAAAAATAAAGGGCCATATACTGATGTATATGCTGGTCTGTTCTCCTACATTTCATACTTGCCTTGAGATGCCTTTTCTAGTTTTCAATGGAATTGATGTGATTGGTCTTATCTGTCTTAGAAACAAACTCGCCTTTTTTGTGATTCACAGTTTTGTGAATCGCTCCTCTGAAGAGTTTTTCAATGCCTGAATATTGCTTTGCTGAGTCTGTGCAGATGAATTCAATCTTTGGGTGCATGTACTTCACCTGTGGCCAGAGATCCAATTTCTTCTTGCCCTCGGTGCGAAAAAATATTTCATGTTTGTCGTCACGGCAATAAATGCCGAATACCGTGATGGTCATTGGCCGCATGAAAGTTCCTGAATTGGAAAAAAAAAAATCAACAACGAATTAAAAAATTGAATAAAGTTCGGCTTTCCACATCTTATGTAGATATCTGAAATACTGAAAACTGAAATAGAGAATTAATTTAAAGTATGCTAAAAAATAAATATGTGTAATATATATTACTACATTTGTTTGAAAATAATGTACGCATATGTTTATACCTCTGCTGTATTTTCTCTTTGCCAAAAATGTCTCGTCTAATTCAACTGTCTTATTTGTCTCACCAAATTGACCGGAAAAATGTGAACTTATGATTTCAGCAGTTTCCCTGAAAAGATGAAAAAAAATCACAAGCAGTTTTGTTGGATAAGTTCTTTAAGTTTTGCTGCAATCTCCAATTAGTTATGTCTTCGCAGATCTTCATCACGGCATGCTTATCTACAAAAAAAAAAAAAAGATAAGATTTCTTTTCAAGATGTATTGTCACTTAACATTTTCAAAAAATGTGTTAACCAGGTGATTTGTACTCCCAAAACACCTGTTCACTTTCGCTTTCTTTTTACTGCACATCTAATTCCAGCCTAGTTTGTAGCTTGGATGCACGAGGCATGTAGTTGGGGATTTGCATTTTGGGCACCGCGGTGTGGGGTCACTTCTACTTGGAATTATCCTGTAAAATTCTAAAAAACTTTTACAATCTTCTTCACTTTGCAAAATATCCATTTTGCTATGTGAAGAATAATACTGTAAAGAGGGATGCATGATTATATGAATATAACAATCAAAAAAAGATATGGTAAAAAGAAAAAGCAGTAATATAAGATACTCTTACCAGGCAAGAATTATATCTATGCAAGTGACGAAAAGCAGCAATGTATTTGAAAAAACAGGTTTACCGTACAAATCGAAGAGTAGCGAAGTTAAACACAAAAAAAAGGGCAGTACTTTTTTTAACTTACGGAAAAATGAGAGTTACTTAGTTTTATATCTTTGTTCTGATTAGACATCTCTAAAACATTTGTGATTATTCATTTATCGCTATTTTGGTAGAAATTCCCCCCAAAAAAACTAGAGGCCTTTATTTATCATTTTACTATTTGTTCTTCCTCTTAAAAAAAAAAAAATAATTTAAATAAGTTTGAATTTCATTATTTATTGATAACATTCTTATAAATATTTTAAGATTCTTTTTACTTTAAACTAGGGTATTGACGATCTTAATGATTTAAATCATGTAAAAAAAATTATGTCATTTTCTATATCTGAATAGAATTAAAAACTCAGTGTAAAAAAAAAAAATAAAGTCAATGTTAATTAAAGTTATGTTGAAAGGTTTAAAATTATGACTTGCGTCCAGTGCCCACCTTTTAAGAATCGCCCACTTCTTAAAAAAACGTTTATTTAAGTGATGAAATGCTAAATGCAAAAATATTATTTGAAACTATTTTAATATAATTTTTTATTGTTTTAATATAATATTTCCAATGTGAATTGTAAAATGAAATTGAATCTATTTCATATGACATGACAATTTTTTTTTCTCCTTTTTGTGCATGTCTGTATTAATCTGATCATAAACTGAAAATTGTAATAATGTTGTACTTCTGTTAGTTTACTAATATTTCAATCTGTTTTCAATTGTGAGCAGTGTTGATTTCAGGGGGTGGACCGGAGGGGACATCAAGTGTCCAGAAAATAAAAAAAATTTCACGAAAACTTACACTTATGATAATGTGGGAAAAAATTATATAGTACTGCAAACAGTACCATTAAGGGTGTTCTAAATTTTTTGTTTTGTGTCATTTAAATTTTTTATATTATCTCTATTATTTAATTATGCATTCAAATAATTTAATAAAAAGCACTATGCTGGTTAAAATCCATCTGCTCTGTACTCAATATTTGAAAGGACTTCATTCAATTATTCTGATGTGATTGATACATTACTGGACAAATATTCATTTATAACACTATCTATTCATAATTGCTCTCATTTATAATATTAAGATTTTGAATTGATTTTTCATAAGTATTTTATTATAAATGATTTTTGAAACTTTTATTAAATTGATCCAAGATCTCTTAATTTTCTTTAAACTATGGCTTTTTTATTTATCAAAATTAAAATTACTACCAGGTGAGTGTACTTAAAAATACTTCTATTTTGTCGAAAATCAAGTTGTTATGTAAACGAGCATTCTCGTATGCGAACATGCACACAATTTTTTAATACTTGCATTCAAATTATCAACGGAAAACTTTCTTATTCCCATATGTCAAACATTAAGTAGTGGTGTAAATGTGAATTTTGATATGAGAATATTCAGGAATTTTTTTTACATTTGCATTCTTAAACATAAACGGTAAATATTGGTATTGCCGTTCGCGAATATCAAATAGTGATCTTAACTAGAATTATCGTATGCGAATGTTCAATATTTTTTTCAATATTCGCATTCATAGACATTGGTGAAAAATATTTGCGTTCGTGAATGTGAAGTTGAAAGAATCTATAAATTGTATTTCCTTACCCCCCCACCCCCCCATTCCTGTAGAAAGCGCAAGCTTATCCCTTGTAGAAGTCATGTTAAACTTCTGTTAATGAAATGTTAAAATTGTGTTTTCTTGGACCAAAACATAGAATTGTCTAACCCACCGATTAACTCTCTTAACCCTCCCCCCTTCAATACACTGTAAAAAATAAAATAAAATTTATGCAGTTTTGTACGAATGAAATGTGAGTGTGTGGAATGATTTCTATTTTTGTTATGTTTAAAGAAATGATGCACATCAAATGCTCAATCTGTTGAACAAACAACTATATTTAAAAATAAAAGTATAATTTTTGTTATTTAACTTTTTAAAAGAAATAGCGCATTTGTGTATTGTTTCTTTAAAACTTAGTGAGAGGTCATCAGTCAGTATTTAGATTCATTTCAGAAAAATAAGAAAATCATCTAAGTACTGTGCAGAGTGAGGGACGCGCACCCTACTTCTCAGTCACTCCATAAGCTGAAACGAAATCAATATAAATTGGATATGTACAATAAAAAAAAAAACATGTCAATATATTTTGAATGACAAAATGAAAATAAATAATGACCAATCTTCATCCTTTAGATCATCAACGAAAGGTACTTCGTCATCCTCAGAATCAGATAAATGGAATTCGGCATTTAATCCTGAAGGTAGGAGATCAAGAATACCTTCTGATTCTGGGGTAGGCAGGTCGATAGACTTTAAAAAAAGTTTTTCCTTACCGTATCCAGAATAAACAGTGCTGATGTCTAAAAGAAACTCATGAATTTTACCTCTGAGGTCTTTCCATACTTCTAACCTGGTTTTCCGGTAAAAATAAAGGGCCATATACTGATGTATATGCTGGTCTGTTCTCCTACATTTCATACTTGCCTTGAGATGCCTTTTCTAGTTTTCAATGGAATTGATGTGATTGGTCTTATCTGTCTTAGAAACAAACTCGCCTTTTTTGTGATTCACAGTTTTGTGAATCGCTCCTCTGAAGAGTTTTTCAATGCCTGAATATTGCTTTGCTGAGTCTGTGCAGATGAATTCAATCTTTGGGTGCATGTACTTCACCTGTGGCCAGAGATCCAATTTCTTCTTGCCCTCGGTGCGAAAAAATATTCCATGTTTGTCGTCACGGCAATAAATGCCGAATACCGTGATGGTCATTGGCCGCATGAAAGTTCCTGAATTGGAAAAAAAAAAATCAACAACGAATTAAAAAATTGAATAAAGTTCGGCTTTCCACATCTTATGTAGATATCTGAAATACTGAAAACTGAAATAGAGAATTAATTTAAAGTATGCTAAAAAATAAATATGTGTAATATATATTACTACATTTGTTTGAAAATAATGTACGCATATGTTTATACCTCTGCTGTATTTTCTCTTTGCCAAAAATGTCTCGTCTAATTCAACTGTCTTATTTGGCCCACCAAATTGACCGGAAAAATGTGAACTTATGATTTCAGCAGTTTCCCTGAAAAGATGAAAAAAAAATCACAAGCAGTTTTGTTGGATAAGGTCTTTAAGTTTCGCTGCAATCTCCAATTAGTTATGTCTTCGCAGATCTTCATCACGGCATGCTTATCTACAAAAAAAAAAAAAAGATAAGATTTCTTTTCAAGATGTATTGTCACTTAACATTTTCAAAAAATGTGTTAACCAGGTGATTTGTACTCCCAAAACACCTGTTCACTTTCGCTTTCTTTTTACTGCACATCTAATTCCAGCCTAGTTTGTAGCTTGGATGCACGAGGCATGTAGTTGGGGATTTGCATTTTGGGCACCGCGGTGTGGGGTCACTTCTACTTGGAATTATCCTGTAAAATTCTAAAAAACTTTTACAATCTTCTTCACTTTGCAAAATATCCATTTTGCTATGTGAAGAATAATACTGTAAAGAGGGATGCATGATTATATGAATATAACAATCAAAAAAAGATATGGTAAAAAGAAAAAGCAGTAATATAAGATACTCTTACCAGGCAAGAATTATATCTATGCAAGTGACGAAAAGCAGCAATGTATTTGAAAAAACAGGTTTACCGTACAAATCGAAGAGTAGCGAAGTTAAACACAAAAAAAAGGGCAGTACTTTTTTTAACTTACGGAAAAATGAGAGTTACTTAGTTTTATATCTTTGTTCTGATTAGACATCTCTAAAACATTTGTGATTATTCATTTATCGCTATTTTGGCAGAAATTCCCCCCAAAAAAACTAGAGGCCTTTATTTATCATTTTACTATTTGTTCTTCCTCTTAAAAAAAAAAAAAAAATAATTTAAATAAGTTTGAATTTCATTATTTATTGATAACATTCTTATAAATATTTTAAGATTCTTTTTACTTTAAACTAGGGTATTGACGATCTTAATGATTTAAATCATGTAAAAAAAATTATGTCATTTTCTATATCTGAATAGAATTAAAAACTCAGTGTAAAAAAAAAAAAAAAAGTCAATGTTAATTAAAGTTATGTTGAAAGGTTTAAAATTATGACTTGCGTCCAGTGCCCACCTTTTGAGAATCGCCCACTTCTTAAAAAAACGTTTATTTAAGTGATGAAATGCTAAATGCAAAAATATTATTTGAAACTATTTTAATATAATTTTTTATTGTTTTAATATAATATTTCCAATGTGAATTGTAAAATGAAATTGAATCTATTTCATATGACATGACAATTTTTTTTTCTCCTTTTTGTGCATGTCTGTATTAATCTGATCATAAACTGAAAATTGTAATAATGTTGTACTTCTGTTAGTTTACTAATATTTCAATCTGTTTTCAATTGTGAGCAGTGTTGATTTCAGGGGGTGGACCGGAGGGGACATCAAGTGTCCAGAAAATAAAAAAAATTTCACGAAAACTTACACTTATGATAATGTGGGAAAAAATTATATAGTACTGCAAACAGTACCATTAAGGGTGTTCTAAATTTTTTGTTTTGTGTCATTTAAATTTTTTATATTATCTCTATTATTTAATTATGCATTCAAATAATTTAATAAAAAGCACTATGCTGGTTAAAATCCATCTGCTCTGTACTCAATATTTGAAAGGACTTCATTCAATTATTCTGATGTGATTGATACATTACTGGACAAATATTCATTTATAACACTATCTATTCATAATTGCTCTCATTTATAATATTAAGATTTTGAATTGATTTTTCATAAGTATTTTATTATAAATGATTTTTGAAACTTTTATTAAATTGATCCAAGATCTCTTAATTTTCTTTAAACTATGGCTTTTTTATTTATCAAAATTAAAATTACTACCAGGTGAGTGTACTTAAAAATACTTCTATTTTGTCGAAAATCAAGTTGTTATGTAAACGAGCATTCTCGTATGCGAACATGCACACAATTTTTTAATACTTGCATTCAAATTATCAACGGAAAACTTTCTTATTCCCATATGTCAAACATTAAGTAGTGGTGTAAATGTGAATTTTGATATGAGAATATTCAGGAATTTTTTTTACATTTGCATTCTTAAACATAAACGGTAAATATTGGTATTGCCGTTCGCGAATATCAAATAGTGATCTTAACTAGAATTATCGTATGCGAATGTTCAATATTTTTTTTTCAATATTCGCATTCATAGACATTGGTGAAAAATATTTGCGTTCGTGAATGTGAAGTTGAAAGAATCTATAAATTGTATTTCCTTACCCCCCCACCCCCCCATTCCTGTAGAAAGCGCAAGCTTATCCCTTATAGAAGTCATGTTAAACTTCTGTTAATGAAATGTTAAAATTGTGTTTTCTTGGACCAAAACATAGAATTGTCTAACCCACCGATTAACTCTCTTAACCCTCCCCCCTTCAATACGCTGTAAAAAATAAAATAAAATTTATGCAGTTTTGTACGAATGAAATGTGAGTGTGTGGAATGATTTCTATTTTTGTTATGTTTAAAGAAATGATGCACATCAAATGCTCAATCTGTTGAACAAACAACTATATTTAAAAATAAAAGTATAATTTTTGTTATTTAACTTTTTAAAAGAAATAGCGCATTTGTGTATTGTTTCTTTAAAACTTAGTGAGAGGTCATCAGTCAGTATTTAGATTCATTTCAGAAAAATAAGAAAATCATCTAAGTACTGTGCAGAGTGAGGGACGCGCACCCTACTTCTCAGTCACTCCATAAGCTGAAACGAAATCAATATAAATTGGATATGTACAATAAAAAAAAAAAACATGTCAATATATTTTGAATGACAAAATGAAAATAAATAATGACCAATCTTCATCCTTTAGATCATCAACGAAAGGTACTTCGTCATCCTCAGAATCAGATAAATGGAATTCGGCATTTAATCCTGAAGGTAGGAGATCAAGAATACCTTCTGATTCTGGGGTAGGCAGGTCGATAGACTTTAAAAAAAGTTTTTCCTTACCGTATCCAGAATAAACAGTGCTGATGTCTAAAAGAAACTCATGAATTTTACCTCTGAGGTCTTTCCATACTTCTAACCTGGTTTTCCGGTAAAAATAAAGGGCCATATACTGATGTATATGCTGGTCTGTTCTCCTACATTTCATACTTGCCTTGAGATGCCTTTTCTAGTTTTCAATGGAATTGATGTGATTGGTCTTATCTGTCTTAGAAACAAACTCGCCTTTTTTGTGATTCACAGTTTTGTGAATCGCTCCTCTGAAGAGTTTTTCAATGCCTGAATATTGCTTTGCTGAGTCTGTGCAGATGAATTCAATCTTTGGGTGCATGTACTTCACCTGTGGCCAGAGATCCAATTTCTTCTTGCCCTCGGTGCGAAAAAATATTCCATGTTTGTCGTCACGGCAATAAATGCCGAATACCGTGATGGTCATTGGCCGCATGAAAGTTCCTGAATTGGAAAAAAAAAAATCAACAACGAATTAAAAAATTGAATAAAGTTCGGCTTTCCACATCTTATGTAGATATCTGAAATACTGAAAACTGAAATAGAGAATTAATTTAAAGTATGCTAAAAAATAAATATGTGTAATATATATTACTACATTTGTTTGAAAATAATGTACGCATATGTTTATACCTCTGCTGTATTTTCTCTTTGCCAAAAATGTCTCGTCTAATTCAACTGTCTTATTTGGCCCACCAAATTGACCGGAAAAATGTGAACTTATGATTTCAGCAGTTTCCCTGAAAAGATGAAAAAAAATCACAAGCAGTTTTGTTGGATAAGGTCTTTAAGTTTCGCTGCAATCTCCAATTAGTTATGTCTTCGCAGATCTTCATCACGGCATGCTTATCTACAAAAAAAAAAAAAGATAAGATTTCTTTTCAAGATGTATTGTCACTTAACATTTTCAAAAAATGTGTTAACCAGGTGATTTGTACTCCCAAAACACCTGTTCACTTTCGCTTTCTTTTTACTGCACATCTAATTCCAGCCTAGTTTGTAGCTTGGATGCACGAGGCATGTAGTTGGGGATTTGCATTTTGGGCACCGCGGTGTGGGGTCACTTCTACTTGGAATTATCCTGTAAAATTCTAAAAAACTTTTACAATCTTCTTCACTTTGCAAAATATCCATTTTGCTATGTGAAGAATAATACTGTAAAGAGGGATGCATGATTATATGAATATAACAATCAAAAAAAGATATGGTAAAAAGAAAAAGCAGTAATATAAGATACTCTTACCAGGCAAGAATTATATCTATGCAAGTGACGAAAAGCAGCAATGTATTTGAAAAAAAAGGTTTACCGTACAAATCGAAGAGTAGCGAAGTTAAACACAAAAAAAAGGGCAGTACTTTTTTTAACTTACGGAAAAATGAGAGTTACTTAGTTTTATATCTTTGTTCTGATTAGACATCTCTAAAACATTTGTGATTATTCATTTATCGCTATTTTGGCAGAAATTCCCCCCAAAAAAACTAGAGGCCTTTATTTATCATTTTACTATTTGTTCTTCCTCTTAAAAAAAAAAAAAAAATAATTTAAATAAGTTTGAATTTCATTATTTATCGATAACATTCTTATAAATATTTTAAGATTCTTTTTACTTTAAACTAGGGTATTGATGATCTTAATGATTTAAATCATGTAAAAAAAAAAAACCTTAATTCAAAGCAAATTTTCATAATTTTCAAAATATTAAATTCTAGAATTAACATAATTTGCAATGATCTGTAGTTTGATATCTATACTATATAATGGGATAATTTAGCTAGAAAACGCATAACAGTTTGAAATTTCTCTTTCAGCAATTTATATTAATCGATGGAAACACACAATATTTTTGTATAGCCCTGTAGGTACCTAGTACTTTCATTACACCCACTATCTAGCTAAAATGCAATGCAAACTAAAACTACTGAAATCACACTTCCAGACAGCCATGTGTCCACTTCTTTGCATCTCCCTGTATATCATTTTATCTATATTCTACAACCATTTCTTAATTAATTAAATGCAGTTCAGCATAGAAATTCATAACTCATTTAAAACCACCTTTAAGATATTTATGCTCATACTCAGCAACTGCCCCCAGGGTGATACCTTCTTTAGGTATTCACGGGCTTCGCAACCCTGGGTTCCTGAGCCATCTTTCTCTTTTCCTTTTCCTCTTATTTCTCTTGTCTTTCTTTCCTCTTTGTTTCACTCTCGTTGTGGTTTCCTCTTCGGAGGTGAGGGCAATTCTGTATGAGCCGATATCATCCTGTATATCGACTTGTGGAGAATTGTAAACCACCCACGTGTTTGCCATGCGTTGTGACCCGTGTCCCTGGAAAGGGGGATCCTGGCAGTTGAGGGTAACCAACACACTGCTTTGGCCTCTGCTTCAGGTAGACGGGAGGTGCATATTGGTCCTGTATGCATCAATCGGCTGGTCAGCTGACTTGTGTCACTGGCTGGGGATCAAGTGAGCGAGTACTTACTAGCCATCTCGCTAAG
The DNA here is from genome assembly GCA_963932465.1 of Maratus speciosus. Classification (NCBI taxonomy): domain Eukaryota; kingdom Metazoa; phylum Arthropoda; class Arachnida; order Araneae; family Salticidae; genus Maratus; species Maratus speciosus. The sequence goes on from OZ010798.1 coordinate 425,376,202, forward strand.
GGTGGAGACTGGCATAGGAGTGTCTTGTGACCGTATGGGCCCTGGCTAGCACTGGTGCACGAATGTGCATCCCCTTGTTGGGCTCGGTAGTGGGTGGTGCGGCCGGGGTCTGAATTCTTTTTCTTTTTTTCAATTATGGATGGAAAAACTAACATTCCTTCTATTTCTCTCCCAAGTGGCGAGCAACAAACTGTACAGACGTTATTCACTCGTTTTTTT
>OZ010798.1:425376620-425459620 GCA_963932465.1 Maratus speciosus
GTAATTAAACGTACTGATAGTCTCTCATATAATTCTTTCAAAAAAACTTCACCTTTTCTAATAGCAAAAACATTTCAATCTGTTTTGGGTGATGGTCACTCGCTCAAAAAATTGCAGTCTGGGGACTTACTGGTTGAGGTTTCTTCAGCCAGGCAGTCACAACTTCTGTCAAGTTGCAATACTATAGGTACTTTTTCTGCCTCTGTTAAAGCACATCAAACTCTGAATACTTGCCGTGGTGTAATATCGGAACCTGACCTTTTACTGTCTACAAAAGAAGAACTTTTAGAAAATTTAAAAGACCAAAATGTCATCGATGTACGCCGTATCACTATCCGTCGAAATGGGCAAATACTTCCTACTAAACACATTATTCTAACTTTCAATAGCCATATTTTACCTTCTACAATTAAAGCTGGTTATTTAAACTGTCCAGTTAGGCCTTATATCCCTAATCCTCTGCGTTGTTTTAAGTGCCAGCGGTATGGGCATACTAATACTACCTGTCGTGGATCTGCTACTTGTCCACGTTGTGCAGAAGTCGGCCATGACGGTAAAACCTGCGAAAAACCAGAATGCTGCGCTAATTGTAAAGGTGACCATACATCGTACTCTCGCTCTTGTCCTAACTGGATCCGTGAAAAGGAAATTCTTGCAGTTAAGATTACTCAAAAACTTTCCTACCCTGAAGCCCGTAAACTTGTTGAAGCCAGGACCCCCTCTGTTGGGTATCATACTCCAGTATACTTAAAGAGCAATCAAAACCTGTAAGGCACATAAGCACCCAGACTGACAACTCCTTTCCTCCAACTAACTCAGTTAAAACGCAATCAACAACTACTTCAAATAAAGAAACCCGTGATGTCAGCTGTGGTTCTAAATGCTATGCTACCCCACTATTAGAACGTTGGCTACCATCCTCAAAACCTGTTAAAATAGTATACCAAATCAATCAGTCTCAAAAATCTTCGAATCTACCAAAAAAGTCATCCGATCATCAGACTGAACAAACTTCTATACCATCTGCATGCAATTTGCAGAAACCTAATATTTCACAGACTGAGAAACCGGGCCAAAAAGGCAGAAGTGATTCCAAAAAGGCTTCCGAACTCCAGTCTAAGACTAAGGCTGCTACATCTGCAAAAACACCACATAGACCTGATACTAGTCAAACTGACAATCCAAGCAAAAAAACTTGCATACAAAAAGATAATAAGATAATTCGGGGTTCTTCACAGTGGAAAACTGTGAAGAAAAAGGGCAAGGACAAATGCCAAAACAACCCTTCAGTTAATAATATAAAGGATCCAAAAAACCTTCAAAATTATGTAGATGAAGCAATGGATTCTGAATCATATGACTCAAGTGATGACGAAGATAATGTAGTTTTCGATGAATTTTTACCTAATTAAGTTTACATTGTTTTTTACTTTTGTGATTTTTAAACTTGTTTTTACGTGGTATTTGTACATAATCTTAAACTTTGTTTATATTTTAACGATATTACTTTTTAACTTCACAGTTTTTAATTATAATACTTGACTCTTTTAAATGTTTTTAAACTATACATATTACTCTTTTCCTTTAATACTTCTGGTTTTCTTATATTTTTGTTAGTGTTTTTTTACTAAACTACTTGGTTATAAATATGTTTTTGATGTTGACATTGTATTGGCGCAGCATGTCCCTAAAGGGACTTTGCGCCATAAAACCCCAACCAACCAACCAACCAACCATACTCAGCAACCCTTACGAATTCTTTTGTATAGCCTTGTATATGGACTATAGCATTTATACATACCATATAGTATACATAAATATAGTGAAACTTAAAAGCTCATATCATAATTAAAAATGCATTTCCAACAATCATCGCTAAAATACAGTACTTTGGATACAATATAGCAATTTTCTAATTTTTCATGATTTTTTTTAATTGCGATTTCTGGATATTTTTTATGTTTTAGGCCAATACAGTAAATTTTGTCCCCTGCAACTATTGAAATTTTAGTGACTTTTTTATGTGACTATTAGCGATTCATTGCATTTTTTTTTTCCACATTATGCAGTTTCAATCTTTTAGCCCAATACAGTAAATTTTCTCTTCAATAAAGCTTATTCGGGATTCGTACAGCGATTTTTCGATCTTTTTAGCGAAATGTGCAATTTTTTGCTAGAACTTGGCAACGACAGGCGTGTCAGCTAATTATACGTACATATTAATTATATATTTTTTCATAACATACTTGAATTTAGTGATTGTATAGAAAAAAATATCCACTTTTATTAAATACTTTCATCAGAGGGGAAAACTTAAAATTTTTAGTTAGCGAATAAATAAAAAAAAAATGAAAAAGAAAGAGAATGTTTACAAAAATAAATTACAATTATAAATTCGACAGACCACCTCATTTCGAAAAAGGAGCGCCTATCATAATTTTTCATTAATGTGAAATCCGCCCATTTTCGAAACCACTGAACAGTTTTCATTAAATGTAGTTTATTGTACTGTTATACGCGTTTCCTCTCTTTGTAGGGGTCTTAAAAACTATTTCTCTTCCACTCAACAACGCGATTTTTTTAGACATATTTCAAGAATTAGGTTTGCCTCCTATGTGTCTAAAAATATCTAGGTTCTCACATTAATGCGCCTAAGAATCAAATAGCGTTTTCCGTTTTCCAGCCAGGGGCTCACCCTACCTCGCCTCCATCTGGTTACGTGCCTGGATCGCAATTAACCATGTAGTTCAGGGATGATCAACTATGCGGCCAGGGCACATTTGCATACACAAAACACATTATTTGCACTAATGGGTCATATTTAAATAATGTATGTCGAAATGCATATTTTGCACTCATGTACAGTAATAAATATTTTTTGATGTAAATATACTCTATGCATTTTTATTTAAAATTGTTGGAAATAAATATGGAATAACTTGTATTAAAGTCAACAGCATTTTCTTCTTTTCTATTTTTTATATGTGTGAAAGGGGGGGGGGCGAATATCGTAATTTTATAACTGCAAAAAAAATCGCATGTAAGTAGCATAATTAGTCCATCATGCTTTGTTATTTCAAAAATAAGTTTGTTTGTTTGTTTGTTTGTTTTTTTTTGGGGGGGGGGGGAGGAAATAAAGTTATTCTTCAATAAAAAATTTGCATAATTGTCAATAACATTCAATTGTTTAGAAATTGTGTAATTTGTTTTCTTCAGGTTTTTATTTATCAAGAAGGATCAGCTAGTTTTCATAAAGTGTTTTATGGTTGTTCATACAGATGTGAAGAAGCCCTGCCTTCTGTATACAAATATTTATTTCTATTTTTTTTTTATATACAAAAAAATCATTATTCATCAAGAATAAAGAATTATTTTTTACAAAATTTTGTATAACTAACACATATATAATATATTCATGTTTAAAAGAACTATGTATATTACTGTCATCAGTAATATTTTTAATGTCAGGAAAGATATGCAATGTTTATTGGAAACTTATTTTAATTAAGAAACCATTAATTGAGATTATAGGCCACCAATCCCCCCCCCCCCCCCCACACACACACACACGTGTTTCTTGAAGCCAAATTTTGAGCTTGGTGACTTGTCCTTCTCTTATAAAGATTTTGCCTCCTAATTTAACTTGTATTACTAACTTGATTTTTGTTTTGATATCAACATTTCATGATTGAATATGTTAAGAAGTACAATTTACAATAATGTTTCTCCTCTCCCCAACTTTGTTCATAAAGTTCACATTTGTTTTTGTTTTTTTGTTTTTTTCAATCTAGCCACTTTCATGTCTATGTTTTTTAGCACTTTTAATAAAGCAAAATTTACTTTCTTGAATAAAGTGAAGAAATATTTTCACTCCTTGAAAATAATCCTTGCTATATCTCTGTTATATATACAACCATAAACTGTTGATATACCCTTGTCAGCTGAATTGAAAACTGAACCTAGAGGGGTAAAACTGCCCCTCTCTGAAACCATGTTTTTTATCTGTTTATCGGCCGCAGATTCTCTCTCTCCCCCCCTCCCCCCCCCCACCCCGAAATAGAATTCTCTCTGTGTGGATGCGGCCCTCAAGGAACCCAAGCACATTTGTAATCTAAATTCTAAATTTTTGAAATTAGTGATCTGGTTGACTTTTTGGTGGTCTCGGACCAGCAGACCATCAAGGATTTCAAACGCTGTTTATGAAACCAATAGGCAATATACTGTGAAAACAGTGTAATTTTAGCATTATTAGATTTTAATATAATAAAATTTATTTGAAATGCTCTATTTTTTGTTCTCTCTAAATAAGGTATTAAAAATGCACATTATGGCACGGTATACATAAATAAGTATGGCAAATCCTTCGAATTTTTTGGTTTCCTTCAGTATTTTCTTGAGGCTGTATCAACCTTGAAATTGAGTTTATGATAATGAAGTTTGTCTTTACGTTTTAAATGTTATTAACTTCTAGTAAATTTCTCAGTTTTAGGCTCTTATTATTTGGGTTTTGTTTCAATCGTCAGTTGAATGTTTTCCTGTTTCTATACTTTCATAAAAAAGAAAAATTATGTACTTTAAAGCTTTTACAAAAGAGTTAATCTACCCTTCCTCTTCTTTCAAAGGTGGACCTGAGTGTAGCAAAATATTTGTAATAATTTAGTGGTGACTCTAGGGAAAAAAAGGGGGCGCAGGGTGAGAATTTTTTAAAAAGGTACATTGTTTTTTAAAAAAAGCACTCGTGTTCTGTTCAAAAAAATGAGTTTTTTGAACTGGTTTGACCCTTTCTATCCACAGAATTTTGCAATATTTTCCATGATCGATAGACGAATTCTGCAATAATTTCCAATGACAAATTTCACGATTTTTTTTTTTTTCCTCACGATCGATTGAACGTGATTTTTTTCCCCCACTGACTGATCAACAAATTTCATTATTTTTTTTCCCCTGCAAACCATTGACGAACTTTGCAATTTTTATCTTACAATCGATTGAAGAATTTTACGACTTTTTCTTGTGACCGATATTTGAAAATTGGTGGGTCTTTTTTGTGACTAATTGGCAAATTTAGTTATTTTTTAGCAACTAACAAAATAATTTTGAGATTTTTTTCCCCCCCACGGTTGACTGACCGATTTCGTGTCATCTTCCTGAGAGTGCTTGGCAAATTTTGACATTTATCTCTCAATCAATTTACTAATTTTGCGGGTTTTTTTTTTTTTTTTTTCCTGGCAAATTAAGGTAATTTTTCAACTGAAGAATTTTTACAATATTTTTGATATTTTTTTTATACTGTTCGGCGAAATTTGTGGATTTCGATAGACGAATTCTGCAATAATTTCCAATGACAAATTTCACGATTTTTTTTTTTTCCTCACGATCGATTGAACGTGATTTTTTTCCCCCACTGACCGATCAACAAATTTCATTATTTTTTTCCCCTGCAAACCATTGACGAACTTTGCAATTTTTATCTTACGATCGATTGAAGAATTTTACGACTTTTTCTTGTGACCGATATTTGAAAATTTGTGGGTCTTTTTTGTGACTAATTGGCAAATTTAGTTATTTTTAGCAACTAACAAAATAATTTTGAGATTTTTTTCCCCCCCACGGTTGACTGACCGATTTCGTGTCATCTTCCTGAGAGTGCTTGGCAAATTTTGACATTTATCTCTCAATCAATTTACTAATTTTGCGGGTTTTTTTTTTTTTTTTTCCTGGCAAATTAAGGTAATTTTTCAACTGAAGAATTTTTACAATATTTTTGATATTTTTTTATACTGTTCGGCGAAATTTGTGGATTTTCTTGTGTGACCGATCAGCAAAATTCACGTTTTTTTTTTTTTTTTTTTTTTTTTTCTGTGACTTATCAACGAATTTTGTATTTTTTTTTTTAACTGAATGAAATTTTTTTTTTCCCATGATCGATTGTCAAATTTTGCAATTTTTCTCTGAAACACAATCTATTTGTTTAAATTTTTTTAAAGTTCAAATATATCTACCACTATTTCTGATTAGTAATATTCAGCTTAATTAAACTGTTATTAACTAAAGTAAGTAGTACTCTTCGAAAACAGTGTTTTTTTTTCTTGAATATAAAAAAATCTGGCAAATTGGCAACACTGGAGAAGAGACAATTAAATGAGTATAAAACGAGATATTTTTGCATTAGCCTTGTGGGCGATGTTCAAGGGATCAGTAAAAATTCACATATTAACCATAAGCGTCTTAACCGGGTTTCATTGTACTTAAATAGAAATACAGGTGAAAACTTGGAAGAAGCACATGTGTCCTTTGTAATTCCCCCCCCCCCCTCCCTTGCATCTAGTTTTCACCCTGTCTATCAGCAGGACAGTTTTTGAATTAACAAAAAAACGTAAATCTGCATTAATATTTTCAGTAGCGTTAACTTTTTCGATACACTTCCCTTACTCCAACACCATTGTCACCATGTATGATAGTGGCGCAAAATGAGACATTAAAAAAAAAAGAGGGGGTATTAAAGTGGTCTTTTAAAAATATTTGAAAATTTAACTTTCATAAATTATTTTATATCAATATCAATACATGTTTAAAATAAAAGAACAACAAAAAAAGCACAATAAAGTAATAAACTTACTTTAAGCTGCAGGTATTAAAATGTAAATTTCTCTTAGTATTGTATTAAACACTTAATTTTGTGAATGAATTGACTTAAAAGTTTAAGTTATAACTTAACAATTAATATTTTTGATTAAAAAAGGTAGCAAATTATGTTGCTTTGTAATTGTAAAGATATGATTAATCCCTTGAGAGGCGGTGGGATACATTATATTCCACCTAATTTTAATCAAGATTTCCACCAGAAACTTTTAATTAAAATTTACCTTTCAAACTTTGGTGGAAAAAAGTTGAAAAATTGCTTTTCTTTATTTTGAAACAAAATTTTTCGAATATTCTGGTCAAACATTACACAAACGCAGTTACTTGCCCCCGAAAGGGTTAATAAAAATTAAAAGAATGTTTCATGTTTAATAGCAAATCAATGTTCAGCATGATTTGCAATTAAAAATCTTATACAATCAAGGTTGAAATAAATGTTGCATTAAACAGGCTTTTTAGCATGGCATTGACATTAAAGAAAAGTATAACTTTTTTCTGTTTATTTTTATATGACATTTTAAAAATTTCATTAGAATAAACTGTCCATATAATAATAGTGATTTAACATGCTTATATATGTTAACTTTTTCAGACTAAAAATTTATCATGGCTGAATTTCAAGAATTCAAATGTAAAATTTGTGAAAAAGTACTAAGCAACTTAAAGTTTTATACAGATCACATAAAACTGCATCAAAACATAAGAAATTTTAATTTCCCTTGTCCTTTTCCAACTTGTCAAAGAAAATATACGAAGGCCTCATCATTAAGAGCACATATTGCTAGAGACCATGGCAAAGTAGTAAATAAGTTAACATTGGAACATTCCCGGTTAACAGGTTTAAACTGTATTGTTCCCTTTTGTGAGCAAACTTGTAATGAAAGTTCAGATTTAATCGCTCATCTTCAAGCCCAGATTAGAAAAAATGATACTGTGTTATGTCCTTATGGGTGTGGTAAAAGTTTTTCAAAAAGATCTACATTTTCTGCACATTTGTCACGCAAACAGAGATACATGGCACAAATCCCAGAAAGAAGCTATTCTATTCAAAGTACTTCTGCTGAGAATTCTGCAATTCAAGAAGAAAGGCTTGCTGGTACAACTTCTGACGAATTAAAAGTTCAGTCTGCAAATATTTATCTATCTTTGGCACAGTTTTGTTTGATTCTGATTACAAAATTTCATGTGCCTTATTTTGCTGTTGATGTAATCGTGTCTCAAATATCGAGTATTCATGATCTGACACAAGAAAATTTGTTATGCTGCATGAAAACAGAACTTGGAAAATTTGAAACTATCAGCGATTATGATAGGACTGAGATTTTAAAGAAATTTTCCGACAATAATCTGTTCACTGAGGTATTTTCCAATAGAAGTTTGCTCAAAACCGATTATTTAAGGAAAAAGTATTTTAAGGAAAATTTTAACTATATTGAGCCTATTACTATAAAATTAGGAAGGAATAAACAAAATAAAATAGCAACATAGCATTATGTCTCAATATTAAAGAGTTTAGCTGCATTTGTTCAACATCTCTACTACTATTAATGTCCGTAATCGTCTGTCTGTATGTTGGTAACACTCGCCCGTGTCGCCGGAACTACTTTTCTCACAGGTGACGCAGAGGGTCTTATAATATGTCGATTCGGGCCGCCATTTTCCGAGAAAAACGGACTTTTGGTTTCGAGAAAATCCTGCCGTAATTACGGACGTCATTAACTAATTAACAACTCATTATCGATGGAAAATCCTTTCAAAATTGAATCTGAGACTCGACGTCATTAAATTTCCTTCCCAACCCCTCAATATACACCTTAAAATAAAGATAAAGTAAATTCCGAACTGAATAACATACAAGCTTAGACTTACGAGGCACGACCATAAAGTTATGACCGTTTTTATTTAACTTTTTAATTTAAGCCACTACCCCTTACATAATACACCTTAAATTAAAGGTATTAAAATTTCCGAACTGAAAATCATGTTAAATAAGCTTTACGGGTTCTTTCCAGAAAGTTATGGCCAAAAAAAGCAAATTTCTCCAAAAAATTTTTTTCAAAAGACAATAACTCGGTAATTTTTGCCCCTATAAGTAGGAAGTTCCACCTTAGAAAAAGTTCTAATCAAACTGCTGGGCATCACGATCCCAGTTTGTCCCCATCTTTCTCTTCTGCCTCCCCCCCTCTCAGCGTGCCCATAAAGGGTTAACTTTTGCAACTTCTTCTGGTTTTGACTTAACTCAATGGTGTTTCAAATCAAACTGTTGGACATCACAAGCCCAGTTTGTCCCCCCTTTTGCCGGAGATGTTTATGCATCTCCGGTGTCCATCCCACCAATTCCCCCCCCCCCCCACTTTTCTGTATTTATTTGTTACCCGCCATGTGATATATCATAGAAAAGGTCTGTGAAGGGGCGCCATTTGAGGGGGGCTGGGGGGCCATAGCCCCCCCCAAGGAATTTGATATTTTAGAAAATTTATCTGTCATCGCAGGTCAGACTCAAAAGAATTTTAAAAAATTATTCAAAACCTAAAATAGCTTGTCAAATTTTATTACAATAAAAACACGTATAAGTAAACACTTTAGGTACATAAACTAATAATTATAAAAAAAAATTTCTAATTTGCCAATTTATCTATTTTTTCCAAGTCTAATTTGCAAATTTCGCAATTTTTTTCTGCAGTCAATTGACGAATTGATTTTGTGTTGCTCTGCAAAAAAAAAAAAAAAAAAAAAAAAAAAAAAAAAAAAAAATAAGCAAATAAATAAATAAAATAACATGGTCTTCCCTTGAAAATTAAACAAGAGAGAAAAATCATGCGTCAAGCATAGATTATGAAACACTTTCCAACACATCAAGAATGCTTTAGCAAAACTTAGCCTTTCAATAAGGTAAATAATGTATCTAATTAAACATTTTAAGAAAACATAAGGACTTTTTCCTAGAAATCCGCACAAACTTTGCAATTATGTAAAATAGCAAAGGAAATCGAATCAGGTGAAACTTGCGCGTGAAGTGTTGTGCTATGGTATATAAGAGCATGGCCATTAGCCAAGAGATCATTAAGTAATCTGTGTTTTCAAAGAATAGAGCCACAAGAGGAGTGTCTATGTATTATTGTGTACAAGTTTTACGAAAGCAATATTCATCAAGGAGCAAGTCCATCATGAACTATTTATTTTTCGAAAATATCAGCAAACGAACTACATACGATGTTCTAGAATGTTACTAGGAGGGACTCTCGGCCAAAGAAGAACTGGGATTGGGTAGGAAGGCAAAAAAAAAAAAAAAAATCTCCAAGCCAGAGTTAGAGCAGTTGAAAGGACTGTTTGACGAAAACGACCGAGTATTAATCCATCCCATGCCTTCGAAATACAGTGTTTCACCTAACCACCAACAAAAGACAATCACTAAGAACCTGAACATCAAATATTACCGATAGGGGGAAACGTACTTAAATTCTTTTGTACAGCCCTGTATATGACATACAGATTTTAATACACGCCACATATTAATGCTGAAATTTAATTCAAGCAATGCTTAAGCTACTTAAATTACGCTTCCATGAGTTAATATCCATAGGCGATTATATATTCAGTTCTTTGCATAGTCCTGTATATGATTTTATTTATATCCAGCAAACTTACCTTAGTATATAGTTGAGCTTGACAGACAACTTGAAGCTGCATAACTCAAATTAAAAATAACATCTTTAAGCAATTCCTGCTCTTTCTCAATAATGCTTACAAATTTTTCTTGTGTGTCTTAAATTTAAAAATTGCTCTGTATATGTTCTATTGAATTTATGCACAATATGTAGTATTCAAAAATTTAGTTAAACTAAAAAACCATACCATAAGTGAAAATGGACTTGCAGCAATCATTCCTAATAGCCAAACTTCGCATACAGATTTGTTCCCGAAATCTTTTATGTGTCCCTGTAAATGAATGATAAATGCAATCCCCATCCTATTTTACTGCAAGCATTTTGTTGTTAGCTTCAGTAATGTATATCAGTTTCATCATGTTTGAAATAGTGCAACATAATTGAAATACGCTGCGAACAGTTTTTACCCGTAGACCATCATATAATCAAACTCTTTTGCATAAGCTTGTAAATGAGTGATGAATGTTTCGCACCCCATATTCTACAGAAAGTATGTATTAGCACAAGAGATGAGACGGACTCAACCCGGACCTGACACGGGTTTTTATTTTTATACCAGCCTTCGGGCTCGGGCCCATTCTTTCTCAAATTGGCAATTTTATTTATTCTCGTACTCGTATAGAAACAAAAAATAACTTTTTTACCCATTAAAAATTAATTATCCCATTGCAAGTCTTTTTAATGCTATTTTGATCAGGAGGAAAGAGAAGTAGATTTTTTTTCTCTTTAGTATTTGTCGAACATTATTTTGAAAGAAAACTTGTGATATTTGATGATTTATGTCTGTAGTTTAATGCGAGTAACGACCTGTTGATGTTGGCGGCAATCAGAATATGGCGCCATTAGGATAATTTTAATTGGAATGTTTATTTATTATTACTTTTTTAAAATATCTAACACAAAATAAATATTTTCTTTTACGCAAATCAGCATTAGCCTAAGATTTGCAAATTTTTAGTCGCCTATTGTCTGCGATTGTAATCGCTCTTTATATGAAAATAATGTTGGTGATTTTTTTTATGCTTCTTCTTGAAGTCTGCTCATTCTGTGGCTCTGTTCTTCATATTCATACAATCACTTTCATACGTAAGTAGATAAAATTGGCATGCGTTGTTATTCCCGATTGAAAGCAATCAATCAGCGTTTCCTCTTTTTCTATAAAAGCATCGGATCTTTTCGGTAACGGTGTCAAATTTATAATTTAAACTGATTTTAAGAGCCATGATAAATGCGAAAGATGTACACCATAGGAAACAGAAAACGCTGTCCGATTCTTCGTCATATAAATCATAATTTCTGCAAATTTCATTAATTTATACATAAAATGCTCTTCGTTATTGTGTCCATCAGAGATACCTACTTGTTGCGGGAGAAAAATTAAAAAATCTTTTTAGGAAGTATATTTCTATTTGACACTAAACGTCTCTTTTGATAAGATTTAATGTAAATTTCATTAAACTAATTATGTGCTAGAGATTAACAGTTGTTAAAAAATGAGATCTATTACATTTAGTATACATAAATACATATTAGCTTTTAAATATGTATTTTTGTTAAACCTTTTTTTTCCGTGCAAACTTTCGGTATCGGAATTGGGTTCTGATGGCACAAACTTTTTCGGATTCGGATTTAAAATTGTTGGCCCCGGGCTCTGAAAAATGAGCCGAAACTCATCTCTAATTAGCACATTTCAGAAATTTTTATCAATTTCATTATGTTTGTAACGGAGTAACGTTATTAAAATATGTCACAAATATTCTTCTTTCATAGACTATAATATAACGGAATACTTGTGAGTTCTCCTGGACGCGAACTGTAAGTGCTAAACACAACATTACATGTAGTAGTCATCTTTTAGTACGCCCCAATAATGTATATAAATGTTATTATGTTTAAATACTGTAATACAACAACTGTAATACCGCAAATGATTTTACCCGATAGACCATAATCTAACGGAATACTTTTGAGTCCTACTGTAAATGAACTATGAATGATACACACTTCATTTTGAATACCGAACATTCCATTGTAAACATTAATAACATATACCAATTACGCGTCAATCCCAGTATATTTACATTAGTTAGAGCATGACCAGACGGGCAGACAAACCCAATTCACTTTTCAACTGCATTGGAAAGTGTTAAAAATATTTCTTGAAGAATCCCATGCTTATGAAAATGTTAAGAATGGCATGCTATTTCAAACCCTTCCCCTCAAACAAAATCTTGCCACCTTTCCCACTCTAAGAAACTTATTAAATGGCTCCCTGTCCTGTCCGTAAAGCCTGCAAAGTAAAAAAAAAAAAAATCTCCGTTTTAGACAGGTACCCTTCTTAGCAAGTATAATTATATAGTGCTTTCTTCATAGAAACTTAATTTTTTTTCCATTTGCGAAACAATGCTTTTTTTGACAGGTTTCGTATTCGCAAGTTTTACAATAAATGTAATATACCTATACTCTACAGAGGTATACTATAGAAAGGATGTTTTAAATGCCTTTAAGAATACTTGTAAAAAAGGAAACTGTCTATAATAGGATACTGTGTTAAACGGAAAAAATGTTAGTCACTATCTTGAAATTATACCTGCTAAGATAAAAAAAAACCTGCTTAAAACGGAACTTTTCATAGATTTTCGTTTTGATGGGAGAGAGTACAGGCTTCCCCCCCCCCCGCCACCGAACCCCACACCACCCTTGGCTATGCCACTGTCCTCAAAGACAGCTTTGCCCCCCCCCAAGAAAATTCTGAAATGGCGCCCCTGGGTCTGTGAAGGTTGATTCAAGTTATGCATCTTCGGTTTTCATCCCCTCCTTTTCACCACCCCCTAGAGGGGCACTTTTCTAAATTTCTTAAAATATTGGTTAGGACCGCCACCTTCCCGACCCATTAATCTACGGAAAGTTCTTTTTATTAAACTAGGGGGCTTGGCCCCCTACGAGCTACGCTCGCCAACCCCCGTCCAGACACCGTAGACTCTAAATGCACGCTAATTTGATCGGCTTTAAAAAGATTTCGAAAGATTGAATTATAATTTAAAAAACAGTGGCGATCTCTCTATAAGCGTATTTCTATTCATTTCTCTTTCATTGGGGAATTTTAACGCCAAATCCGTTGCGGTACTACTTGATTATCCCGTCGACTAATTTCGCCAAATTATACAAATTGACATAATTTTTATTTTAAATAACGAAAAAACAAATAAATTAGTACAACATTAATAAAAATACAAAAAATACGTCGAAATAAAAATAACTTGATGACGTAGACACGTGTAACAACATTTCAAAATAAGCTAATATAAAAGGAATTAAATAAACAGAGTCTTTGTCTACTGGTATTTTTTAACAAAGTGAAAAGAAAGTTCTTTTAAATGAGACATTTTAAATTAATCGTTTTTAATCTGACGTAATTTCCACCAAACCTATTCTTTCTCTTTTTAATATTCACGTGAAAATACTTGTGTTAGAAATTAAATATTATTTGCGCTTTCCTAACAAAAATAGTTGAAAAGTATCCTCTTAAAATATCAAATAAATGTCTAGCGCAATTTCTAAATTTAAACCGTTTTGCAATATTATTTTGTGTTCATTTTATGTAGTAACTGTAATGTGACGTAAATATGACGTAATTTCTCCTATTTAAGACTTCTAACGCATGTTAATAAATTTATTGCTTTACAAATTCCTTTCTCTCTTAAAATTCACGTGTAATTATAGTTTTTATGACATAATTTTTAACAAGTTCCTGCTTTTTGTACATAATTATTTAATTCTAATTCCAAATGTTTTTTTCTGTTTATAATAGTCACGTGTAAATAAATTTTTAATTTATTTACACGTATAAATATTTTTTTTTTTTTGAAGCAAACATTATTGCTTCCGCTGTTTATACAGTTGGCAACAGTTTAAATTAATATCACTTTCTAAAATCTGTTAAAAATATCTCTAGAAATACTGAAAATCTGAATTTAAAATAGAAATAAAACCTCAAAAAATGAGTCAAAATAAAAAAATTAATGCAATCTGCACTCCGGCAAATTCTAACGCATAAAATGATCTAAAAATGATTAAATTCCTATGAACAGTTTTTGCTCCTATAAAACTTTTTTAGTGGAACGATTTTGTCCAACTTTAGCATTAAATATCTCTTAAAATAATTCTTCGATCTGAAAACTGTCTGCATCAGCGTGTTTATCAAACATTTCTGTATAATACTACCGATTTTCATATTTTTGTATGCATTATTTTTCTTAATATTAACGAAGAAAGACCTCCGGTCACAAAAAATTCAAAACCGGCGGCGGTGACAGCGGTAGTTACTTTTTTTTAGAATAGAGAGATGTTATGAACTATCTCAAAGTTTCAAAGAGATCGCATTGTTAGATTTCTAATTTTAACTATATCGTGTTATGTTAGTTCCACATTCCACCACCAGGGAGCGCGTAGATGTGTCTTGAAACTTTAAGATATTTCATAACATATTGAGATATATGCTACTTATTAAATATAAAAATGTCAAAAGTTTAGTAACCACTATTTCCGAATAGTAATTTGTGCAAATATCTTAAATTCTTGCTTAAGACCGCCACCACCTTGAGTAACATATCTACTGTTAGGTTGTTTAACGGACTTTCCTTTCGACACAGTTTTGTTATGAATAGAGAGTGCTCCCTGGTGGTGGAATGTGGAACTAATAGAATTCTTGGTTAAGACCGCCATCATCCCGACCCATGTACCTACAGAAAGGTTGCGTGAAGGCATTTCGTTGAGAAATGTTTTTGTTAAGAATACAGTGCGCTCCCTGGTGGTGGAATACGGAACTAACATAACGCTATTTTGTTAAAATTAGGCAATCTAACGAGGCGATCTGTTTAACATATCTACTGATAGTTTGTTTAACGGACTTTCCTTCCGATACAGTTTTGTTATGAATAGTGTGCGCTCCCTGGTGGTAGAATGTGGAACTAACAGAATTCTTGGTTAAGACCGCCACCTTCCCGACCCATGTATCTACGGAAAGTTTGCGTGAAGGTGTTTCGTTCAGACATGTTTTTGTTAAGAATAGAGTGCGCTCCGTGGTGGTAGAATGTGGATGGTTGGTTGGTTGTATATGGTTTTATGGCACAAAGTCCCTTGAGGGACATGCTGCGCCAAAAAAATAATTATAGACTAAAAAGGATGAAATTAAATAAAGTAGCTAAAATATAGGTAAATATGAAAGAAAATAAATAACGTAGAAAAGGTATCTGGATGGGGTATCCCATCCAGATGTTAAAACCAAAAATCAGTCATAAAACCAACGAAATAAATAAAAGATTAGATATCAAAATAAAATCCTGCGTGTTTTAAAAACGTAAAGAGTGCCCCATGAGGTGTTTCCCCGATGAGGTTTGTCATTGCTGGTAATGAAGTGTTAAAATAAATTCTATATAAGTGCCGGAGGCCCGGACAGTCAGTTAAAACATGATGAGTGGTCAGATAATCATAATGACAATGTGGACACATGGGTGCATCCTCCCAAAGTAAAAGATGTTTATGAGTGATCCTAGAATGACCAATTCTCAGACGAGTCAGAAGGACATCTGTTTTCCTTGGATAATTTGGAGGCCACATTATGATTGTAGGTTTGATATGGTGCAATTTATTATTGTATTCTAAATCCCAACTTTCTTGCCATTTATTATGAGTAATATGGTTTATAAGTAGTTTAACGTCTGAGAATGGTATTCTATGGTGTAAGGGATTAAGAGCCAGCTTTGCCGCCTCATCTGCTTTTTCATTTCCAGGGATACCCATGTGTCCAGGTACCCAGCAAAATAAGATATTATAGCCACGTCTTGTCAATTTATTATAAAACTCTAAGATGGACGAAACAAAGGGATGCTTTTTAAGTGATTTTATAGCGTCAATAGAACTATTTGAGTCAGTATAAATGATGAAGGGTGAGATATGATGATGAGAGATGTGCGACATGGCTCTCTCTATTGCAATCAATTCGGATGTAAAGACAGAAATTGAAGGGTGCAGACGATAACACAAGGTAGTGTCATTACAAAAAATCCCGCAGCCAACAATATCCCCACTCTTAGAACCATCCGTATAGATATCTATATAATTATTAAAGTTTGCACGATGTGCAGCAAAAAGTTGTTGAAAGGCAAGAGGAGTTAGATTATTTTTATTGTAACCTTTAAAAGGATGGAGGGTGGTAATATCAGGAGGTTTCCAGGGAGGGAACTGGTACATTGGACAAGGGTTCACTTCAATATTGATTAGAGCACTACCATCAATAATTCTTCGTATTCTGGCTCCAAAAGATGGTATGCAAGATGGTCTATGCTGATAAAGGATATCATTGTCTGTATTTAAAATGTGGTTATGAAGGGAATGGCTAGGATATGAAAGGATACGGTAATACAACTTTAATGAGAGTTTATCACGAATATGATGTAATGCTGGTTCGTTACAGTCAACATAAAGGCTTAAGATTGGAGACGTACGAAATGCACCAGAGCAAACCCGATCTGCTCCCCAAGAGGTATTTGAAAGCACCTTTAAAAGATTAAGAGATTTTTCACATTTTGTGCGTAACTGCAAGATATGTGGTAAAAAGGTTAACTTTTTATCAAAGTGAAGGCCCAGAAAACGGACACTGTCCACAACAGGAATCTGAGTTGAGTCGATAAAAATTTCAGGATCTGGATGTAGATCCCTACGTCTACAAAAGTGCACGCAAGAAGTTTTGTCTTTAGAAATGATAAAACCATTTTTATTTGTCCAATTAAGAATATGAGTGATGGCAGTTTGCAATTGTCTCTCAATAAAACGAATATCTTGACCTATACACATAATGCGAAAGTCGTCAACATAGAGATCTCCCTTCACCGAAGGGGGTAATTGACCAAGGATATCATTTATTTTGATAGCAAAGAGGGTGACACTCAGGACACTGCCCTGGGGTACACCCTCTTCTTGTACATAAAAACTTGATAGAGTTCCCCCAATCCTGACTTGAAAGAGTCGCATGGCGAGGAAGTTGTCAATAAAAATTGGGAGATTCCCACGAAAATCAAGATTAAACAGATCAGGAAGGATCCCGTATCGCCATGTTTTGTCATAGGCTTTCGCCATGTCAAAAAAGACTGACACTAAATGGCTGCGTTTTAGAAAAGCAGTCCGAATATGATTTTCAAGATGGATCAGGTTATCGATAGTAGATCTACCTCGTCGGAATCCACTTTGAAAAGCGGCAAACAGATTGTTAGATTCCAAAATATGCACAAGGCGGATATTTACCATTTTTTCTAGAAGTTTGCAAAGGCTGCTAGTGAGTGCAATAGGTCTGTAATTACTGGGGTCACTGGAATCTTTACCTGGTTTAGGAAAGGGAATAATAACAGCTTTACGCCAGGCATAAGGAAAGGCATGTTCAACCCAAATTCTATTATAGAAGGCAAGTAAGTTATTAAAGAGGCGGTGGAGAGATGTTTTAGCATGGTATAGGTGATGCCATCATGACCTGGAGCAGAGAGGTGGCTTTTTTGCAAACAACTTAGGAGCTCTGAAATCGTAAAGGGGTTATTATAGTTAAAAGAATGGCGAGAATGAAAATTGATGCGGGTAGTTTCCATTTGTCTTTTATATGATAAGAATGGTTCTGGGTATGAATCTGTGCTAGAGTTAGATGCAAGTGTATTTGCTATTGTTTCAGCAATATTTTTGGGTGAAGCTATTGTTTGACCGTTGTGATTTAGGATTGAGATATGGTTTTCGGAATATAGGCCCATACAATTTTTTACTTTTTTCCAGAGGACTTTGCTTGAGGTATTAGAGCTAAT
This sequence comes from Maratus speciosus, assembly GCA_963932465.1. NCBI lineage: Eukaryota > Metazoa > Arthropoda > Arachnida > Araneae > Salticidae > Maratus > Maratus speciosus. Next base: position 425,394,775 of record OZ010798.1, read on the forward strand.
GTTAGATATGTATTGCATCCAAGATTCATGCTGACTCTTACGACGCACTCTTCTAGCTTCCGCCTTTGCTTTTTTGAAGGCAATATAGTTTGTATTATTGGGATACCTCCGAGAGGCCCCAAGCCTTCTGTTGAGTTTTTTTTGCAATCTGGCAATCACTGTTCCACCACGGCTTCTTGTGCCTAGGTGTAGCAGTGGATTTAGGAATGCTAATATCTGCAGCATTGATAATACACTGGGTGATATTATCAAGTGCATCATCAATATCACAGTAAATCATGTCGTTTGTAATTGTAGCCTGATTTTCAAAAGATGGCCAATTTGCTCTGTCATAAATATAGCGCTTAAAATAAGTATTAGAGTCCCTGTTAGGAGTAGTCTGTGTGATAAATGTTGGAAAATGGTCACTGCCGTGCAGGTCATTTGAGACCCAGAAGTTCCAGAATGGATAAACAGATGGGGAGCAGATTGTAAGGTCTATTGCATGAAAAGTGCGGGTTGGTTCATGAAAGTAAGTGTTATCTCCATTATTAAGCAGGCATAAGCCATTGTCAGATATTAATTTCTCAATAACATCACCACGCTGATTAGAATCGGTATTTCCCCACCGTTGACTATGTGCATTATAGTCTCCAACAATGATGTAAGGAGTGGGGAGATGTAGAAGGAGATTATCAAGAGTAGCTGACTGAATAGACTGAATTGGCGGTAAGTATAAGGAGCAAATTGTTATTAGCCAGTTAATATGTACACGGACTGCAACAGCTTGTAAATTTGTGTTTAGATTAATATGCGTATGGGGTAGGTTGCGAGAGATGAAAAGAGCCACTCCACCTGTGGCCCTTTCACTACCAGTAAAATCTTTTCTGTATGTAGCATAAGTGCGCAATTTTGCTTTGTCTTTGGGTTTAAGATGGGTTTCTTGTAACGCTAAACATAGTGGTTGATGGTCATGAAGAATGTTGCGGATTTCATCATATTTATTATGATAGCCACGGCAGTTCCACGAGATAATATTAGACATGAATGATTTTTTTTTTTAGTAATATATCTGCGTTAAGTTATTCGGAGATAGTCATACTATCTCCATCGTTAAATTCTTCATCCGAATCTGGGTGAAGAGCTAGAGCATCATCTTCCTCCATTTTATCTGTCTGTTTTGGGTGGATTTCTTTTTTGGATGTTTTACTCTTTCTCTTTTTGGCTGCATTTTCTGATGGCACAGTGACTTTAACTGTTGGCAGGTTAAAGTTCTCTGCATCAGATTTACGGTTTGGTTTCACAGATGGCGTTTTTGTGTTATTTTGATAACCTCTTTTATGGATTGGAAGTTTAGAGATTAAAGATTGTGACGAGGTATTTTGTTGTGAATTAGGAACAGATTTTGATAAGTTAGGATGAGCAGATTTTGGTGACTTAGGAGGAGCAGCAGCTTGCGTTGATCTATTTGTCTTACCAGAATTATTAGACAGGTTATTTTCTTTTTGATTAGGTTGGCAATTATTTTCAGTGGGAAAATCGGTTTGGGTTGCAATAGTTTTATGAGTTTTTTGGACTGTTTTAGACAAAGCAGCAGCATATGATACACCAACTGTGGGTGTCCTGGATTCAACTATTTTTCTAGCCTCGGGGTATGATAAATTTTCTTTTGTTCGTATTGTTTGTATCTCTTTTTCTTTTCGCCACTGCTCGCAGGATTTGGAATAAGATGGGTGCTCTTTTTTGCAGTTTACACAAGAAGGTGGTGCATTGCACTGTACACTTTCGTGGCCAACTGCACTACACCGACTACATGTGGTTTTACCTCGGCATGAGGTTTTTGAGTGCCCAAAGCGTTGACAATTAAAACAACGCAGTGGGTTTGGGATATAAGGTCTGACAGAACATGAAAGATATCCGGCTTTTATATATTTGGGTAGGTTTGGTGAGTTAAAAGTAAGTATTATATGCTTGGTAGGTATCTGAATTTGATTCGCTGGTATTTGTTCATCTTTACGGGTGATTTTTATACGTCTAGCTCCTATGACATTTTGTTCCCTTAAGTTTTCCACTATTTCATCTTCGGTTACATGCAGGAGGTCAGATTCTGAGATCACCCCACGAGAGGTGTTGAGGGTTCTATGTGGGATTACGGAAATCGGGATATTTGCAAAATGTGTACATTTCTTTAAACTTATGGCTTGTTTGCTATTGTTTACTTCAATAAAAAGATCACCAGATCGAATTTTTTTGATGGTCTTTGGTTCACCAATCAATCTTTGGATAGATTTGTGAATCAGAAAGGGAGAGGTCTTGTCAAAACTGCCTTCTTGTCTTTTGATAACAAAGAATCTTTCAGCACATGAATTGGTATTGGAGGCAATATCATCATCTCTATCAGCACACAACTTATTTCGGTTCGCATTCTCTCCACATGGGAGAGGATTTAAAGGAGGTAAAGTATTTCCATCCATATTGAGATAAAAAAAATAACTTCAGACCCCGGTCGCACCACCCACCACTGAGCCCAACAAGGGGATGCACATTCGTGCACCAGTGCTAACCAGGGCCCATACGGTCACAAGACACTCCTATGCCAGTCTCTACCCTTAACAAGATGGCTAGTAAATGCTCGCTCACTTGATCCCCAGCCAGTGACAAGTCAGCTGACCAGCCGATTGATGCATATGGGACCAATATGCACCTCCCGTCTACCTGAAGCAGGGGCCGAAGCAGCGTGTTGGTTTCCCTCAACTGCCAGGATCTCCCTTTCCAGGGACACGGGTCGTCACGTACGGCAAACATGTGGGTGGTTTACAATTCTCCATGAGTCGATATACAGGATGACATCGGCTCATACAGAATTGCCCTCACCTCCGAAGAGGAAACCACAATGAGAGTGAAACAAAGAGGAAAGAAAGACAAGAGAAAAGAGGAAAAGGAAAAGAGAAAGATCGCTCAGGTGCCCGGGGTTGCGAAGCCCGTGAATACCTAAAGAAGGTATCCCCCTGGGGGAGGTAGAATATGGAACTAATATAACGCGATTTTGTTAAATTTAGGAAATATAACAAGGCGATCTGCTTGCGACTTTAAGATAGTTCATAACACATTGAGAGATATGCTACTTATTAAACATAAAAATGTCAAAAGTTCAGTTACCACTATTTCCGAATAGTAATTTGTGCAAATATCTTAAATTCTTGCTTAAGATTGCAACCACCTCGAGTAACATATCTACTGGTAGGTTGTTTAACGGACTTTACTTCCGCTCCAGTTTTGTTATGAATAGTGTGCGCTCCCTCGTGGTAGAATGTGGAACTAACATAACGCGATTTTGTTAAATTCAGGAAATATAACAAGGCGATCTGCTTGAAACTTTAAATAGTTCATAACACGTTGATATACATACTACTTATTAAATATAAAAATGTCAAAAGTTTAGTCACCTTTATTTCTGAATAGTAATTTCTGCAAACATCTTAAATTCTTGCTTAAGACCGCCACCACCTTGAGTAACATATCTACTGACAGGTTGTTTACCGGACTTTCCTTCCGAGACAGTTTTGTTATAAATAGAGTGCGCTCCCTGGTGGTGGAATGTTGAACTAACAGAATTTTTTGTTAAGACCGCCACCTTCCTGACACATTTATCTATGGAAATGTTGCGTGAAGGCGTTTCGTTCAGATATGTATTTGTTAAGAATACAGTGCGCTCCCTGGTGGTGGAATCCGGAAATAACATAACGCGATTTTGTTAAAATTAAGCACTCTAACAAGGTGATCTGTTTAGCATATCTACTGATAGGTTGTTTAACGGACTTTCCTTCCGATACTGTTTTGTTATGAATAGAGTGCGCTCCCTGGTGGTAGAATGTGGAACTAACATAGCTCGATTTTGTTAAAATTAGCAGCGAGGACCGGTTCGAGGTTTGTTCGAGCGAGATTGCCTTTTTTACAAGACTGTGCAGTCGTGCGCAGTAGGCCTGCTATACGGTGCCGTAGGCAGCGGGGACCCGGTTCGACATTCATTCGAGCACGATAGACTTTTTAAAAAGAGTTTGCAGTGCGTGCACAGTACGTCTGCTATAAGGTGCCGTAGGCAGCGAGGACCAGGTTCAACTTTCGTTATAGCGAAAGGCTTTTTTAAAATTGTTTGCAGTGCGTGCGCTGCACGCCTGCAATACGGTGCCGAAGGCATCGGCAACCCGGTTCGACTTTTGTTCGAGCACGATACGCTTTTTTAAAGAGTTTGCAGTGCGTGCGCAGCACGCCTGCTATACGGTGCCGTAGGCAGCGGGGACCCGGTTGGATTTTTGTTCAAGCGAGATTGCCTTTCTTACAAGATTTTGCCGTGCGTGCGCAGCTCGCCTGCTATACGGTGCCGTAGGCAGCGGGGACCCAGTTCGATTTTCGTTCACTCGAGGTTCGTTCGCAGGCGAGTTACGTTCTTTCAAGATTTTATAAAAAAGGAGGGGCCAGCTAGCGGGCGAAGCCAGCTAGTCCTTCTATTAAAAGGCAACTATTGAATCCTATCCTGCCAAATGAACAAAATGTATTGTGTGATTATACTGATGGCTCAATTTTCAAAGCAATGCCATTTTTCCAGGATTCAAAAATTTAGAAAATTTTTCACTATCAAGATTCTTTTGAAACAGTAAACCCTCTTGGTTCAGCCAAAAAAAAGCACAAAATTTTAGCTGTATATTATACACTTGGGAATATTTTCCCCCTATTTTCATTCAATTGCATAGGGGGGTTCATGGAAAATTTTAGTTCCAGCCACTATCATTGCAGATATTGTTGTGTCCCTAAAAATGATACGTTTGCTGACAATATGTCTTATACCATTGGAGAAATTAGAACAAAGTTAAGATAGCCAGCTATAATTCTATTAGGTAAGATATGACTATTGGAAGTTAAATTAATGTGTTTAGTAGGAAGTATTTGCCCATTTCGACGGATAGTGATACGGCGGACATCTATGATATTTTGATCGCTTAAATTAGATAGAAGTTCTTCTTTTGTGGAAAATAAAAGATCTGGTTCAGATATTACACCACTGCAAGTATTCAGAGTTTGATGTGCTTTAACAGAAACAGAAAAAGTGAAGTGGCTGAAGAAACCTCAACCAATAAATCCCCAGATTGTAATTTTTTGAGAGAATGACCATTCCCCCAAGACAGACTGGAAAGTTTTCACAATAAGAAATGGTAAAGGTTTTAAAAAAGAACTATCATACAGACTATCAGTGCATTTAATTACAAGAAAACGAGTAAATAAAGACTGTACACTTTGTTGCTCTCCTGATGGGAGAGAAATAGAAGGGACAATAGTATTTCCATCCATATGTGAAAAAAAAAATAGTTCAGACTCCCGCCACACCACCTACTACCGAGCCCAACAAGGGGATGTACATTCGTGCACCAGTGCAAACAAGGGCCTATACGGTCACAAGACACTCCTATGCCAGTCTCCACCCTTAACAAGATGGCTAGTAAGTACCCGCTCGCTTGATCCCCAGCCAGTGACAAGTCAGCTGACCAGCCGATTGATACATATGGGACCAATATGCACCTCCCGTCTACCTCAAGCAGAGGCCAAAGCAGCGTGTTGGTTTCCCTCAACTGCCAGGATCCCCCTTTCCAGGGACATGGGTCACCACGCACAGCAAACACGTGGGTGGTTTACCATTCTCCATAAGTTGATATAGACAAGATGATATCAGCTTATGCAGAATTGCCCTCATTTCCGAAAAGGAAACCACAACGAGAGTGAAACAAAGAGGTAAGAAAGAAAACAGAAATAAGAGGAAAAGAGAAAGATCGCTCTGGTGCCCGGGCCTCTGAATACCTAAAGAAGGTATCCCTCTGGGGGGGGGGGATAGTTAAGAGTAAATGGCCAAAAGAAGGTGATTTGGGTGAAATTGATAAGTTTAAATTAAATCAAAGTAAAAGTAAGGCTGCTGGTCTATTAAAAACATATTGTAGTAGAGAAGTTGAGCTGCAGATAAATCATTTACGTAATCCTTCAGTTATTCGAGATTCGAACGGACTATAGGAGGAAAACTGGTGCTGTTCTGTGTCGGAAAGCAAACGACGACTCACAGTTGGGGAAAGTAGCGTAATGACGCTCAGAAGGGTAATCCCGCTCGCCCAATATCTCTAAACAGAATAGAATTGAAAACGTGCAATCGGTACCGCACCTAGCAAACTTCATCCCAGATTCCCAGTAAGGATTTAGCGCCTGTTGGGAGGAAAGTATTTTTGTGTCCTCACGTTATTAGTTTGAAGTTGTTTTATTATAATATTCTACAACATCTAACTTGAAGGTAAGTGTACACTCTTATTTTCAAATATTAATTTACTCATTATGTCTACAAAATATATACATTTAGCTGTACTTTCATGCTTTTATTTATTTTTGTAGTGTGTTGTTACGGCAATTATAATGCATTAAAACCCAAAATGGCGATAACGGGTAATGGCACTCACATGGAATTCCAGAAGAAGTGTTGCCAGTGGGCAACTTTTTTAAAATTCAAATTTATTGATTAACACAACTTTTTTGGAATGGTAAAATTCCCCTGTTTTCACCTTAATTAATATGTCATTAAACATGGAGAATTTTTACGATTTCAAAGAAGTGGTGAAAATCAAAAAACCTAAATATAAAAAAAGTAACCCACTATATGTCTAATACAGTATGTGTGCATAATATGTGTAAAGTGGTTGCAAAAAGTCTGAAGTGGTGTGAACAGCCGACACAACTACATATGTGACTTTTATCTTACTTAAATGTTGTATTCAAATCTGAGCGCAATTACCCTACCATGTCGGGCATTACCGCTCAATCGCTGGTTATTTAAATAAAACGATAAAAAGAACCTCAAACTTTTCTGAAAATTAGTTGATTGCAAACTGTTCCTTATGCTTTGGAGTTATACTTTGTCAATAAAATATTGATTTGTTTGTCTAAATTTGACTAGCTATTCATGTTTTCCCTTAAGTGAGCGCCATTCCCCTACTTTCCCCAATAGGTTACGTGTTTTTCGTTCAGATATGGCTGCGTTAAGTATGAGTTCAATAATTAATTATGCAAATATTACTCCAGGATCAAGAAATTTGGATGAAGCAGAGCGGTTATTAAGAGCCAACTTCGTAATAACTTTCGGTGCAACAAAGGTCACAAAAAAAAAAAAAAAAAAATTTGATATTCTAGCAGTTCCTGACAAGTGCTATGAAGGAGAAGCTACACACCATTACAGGCATATTGAAAAGAAAAGAGATGGAGTATGAAATCGGAGAATTCGATTGCTCTTGTAAAGCAGGAGCTGGTATTTGCAAACACAAAACGGCTGTGTTATCGGTAAATGGCCAATTAATATGTATATACATTTTTTATCTATATTAGTTACATCGTGCCCGTGTTCATTCTACACGAATTCACATGAAGTGTGATGGTAATATTGTACTATAATAATTTTAGTCTACTAAATTTTCATCTTGTTAATTATTATATACTTAAGAGACTTTAATTTTAACATCCTACCACTCCCCCCCAAAAAGCAAACATCTAAATTACTCTGCATATATCATATGTTTGTGCTTGTTGCATCTTTAATTTTTAGAAATCTCTAATCTAACTATCTATTGAATTAAAATTCCTTTTAAATTAAAACTGCTTACAAAATCATAAATTGACATTGAGATTGAAATATCTGCAAGCAAATAAAGATTCTTTGTCAGAATTAAAGTTAACACTTTTTATAGTGTAATAATAATATAGGTAGTACAGTAGACTCCCTCAATTCCGCACAGCTTGGGACCAGAGGTTGTGCGGATTTTAGAATTTTGCAGATTTCTGGTCATTGATTTGTTTACATTATTGAAACATTAATTTGATTGGTAGTTAAGAAAGGGAAATTATAATGAATGCTTACAATAAAGTGAAACATTAAAAAAAGTAAAATATTAAAATAATTTATTAGTTTAAAAGTAAGTAATTATTAAAATAATTATGTAAAATAAAAATTCAGGAAAAATATTAAATTATTACGAATGAAATCGATTCAATTCGATTCTAAAAGTCCTATGCTGCCATCTAGTGGTAGTAAGGAGAACAGTGTTAATGCTATTATTAGTATATACACGGAGTAAAAGAGGTGGAGGGGAAACTTAACAGGCATTACTCGCTGAAAACGTAAGTTGCATTTTGGTTAATAATGAGGGCGCTACAATCCGCATGTTGGCCATTCTTTTAGCTGAATATCATATGATTGTATGTATAAGAGCTGTACGTTAGAATTAAAAAATAGTTTATGTTATTCGTTTATTTTTTATTATTGATATTACAAAGCATAAATTAAGATGGGGTATAAGTGCTTTGTTCCTGGATTGAAAACCGGTTCTACCAGTGACATAAAAGAAAAAACGAAGGGAAAATGAAATTGAGCTTATTCCGTGCTTTACAGGTGAGAGATTTTTTAGGCTTTAATATAAAGCTATTTGCTTCTAATTATGTTTAAATTGAGAAATTTTTATCTTAAATCGATCTTAGTGTATATGTTTTTTAAATGTTATACTTAATGAACACTAAAAATTGCTGTGGGTAATTGATATGTACCTATCTGTCAAATACCATTTAAATTGAGATTAAACCATTTAAATTGCAGAATTTTGTCATGTCAAATTCTATGAAAATGGAATCAAAACTTCAAAAGAAATTAATAAAAGTTTCCTTCATTCTATTAAATCCTATCATACATAATTAATTCAATGATATGCCATGATAGGTAATTATTCTAGGTTGCCATGGTGATTATTCTATTAAATCCTATCATACGTAATTATTTCAATGATACCCCTTGATAGGTAATGATTCTAGGTTGCCATGGTGATTATTCTTTTAAATCCTATCACACGTAATTAATTCAATGATATCCCATGATAGGTAATGATTCTAGGTTGCCATGGTGATTATTCTATTAAATCCTGTCACACGTAATTAATTCAAAGATATCCCATGATACCTGTAGATAATGATTTTAGGTTGCCATGATGATTGCGTTCTATTTAAGATGGAGTCCTATTATTTTCGTATTACTGAATTTAATGTATATAATCGTAATAAATTTTGTATTCATGCATTTTTGCATAAGAGTGAGTCTAAAGGGTTTTTAAAATTTGATATTTTGTATGCTCTGACTTGAAAACATATAGTAATCTAAAATATACTGTTACATTTTTCCATAAATATTTATGAAGTATTCTGGAAAATAATCTTAATTGTATGTAAGAAAAATCGATTCTAAAAGTCCTATGCTGCCATCTAGTGGTAGTAAGGAGAACAGTGTTAATGCTATTATTAGTATATACACGGAGTAAAAGAGGTGGAGGGGAAACTTAACAGGCATTACTCGCCGAAAACGTAAGTTGCATTTTGGTTAATAATGAGGGCGCTACAATCCACATGTTGGCCATTCTTTTAGCTGAATATCATATGATTGTATGTATAAGAGCTGTACGTTAGAATTAAAAAATAGTTTATGTTATTCGTTTATTTTTTATTATTGATATTACAAAGCATAAATTAAGATGGGGTATAAGTGCTTTGTTCCTGGATTGAAAACAGGTTGTACCAGTGACATAAAAAAAAAAAAGAAAAAACGAAGGGAAAATGAAATTGAGCTTATTCCGTGCTTTACAGGTGAGAGATTTTTTAGGCTTTAATATAAAGCTATTTGCTTCTAATTATGTTTAAATTGAGAAATTTTTATCTTAAATCGATCTTAGTGTATATGTTTTTTAAATGTTATACTTAATGAACACTAAAAATTGCTGTGGGTAATTGATATGTACCTATCTGTCAAATACCATTTAAATTGAGATTAAACCATTTAAATTGCAGAATTTTGTCATGTCAAATTCTATGAAAATGGAATCAAAACTTCAAAAGAAATTAATAAAAGTTTCCTTCATTCTATTAAATCCTATCATACGTAATTAATTCAACGATATGCCATGATAGGTAATTATTCTAGGTTGCCATGGTGATTATTCTATTAAATCCTATCATACGTAATTATTTCAATGATACCCCTTGATAGGTAATGATTCTAGGTTGCCATGGTGATTATTCTATTAAATCCTGTCACACGTAATTAATTCAAAGATATCCCATGATACCTGTAGATAATGATTTTAGGTTGCCATGATGATTGCGTTCTATTTAAGATGGAGTCCTATTATTTTCGTATTACTGAATTTAATGTATATAATCGTAATAAATTTTGTATTCATGCATTTTTGCATAAGAGTGAGTCTAAAGGGTTTTTAAAATTTGATATTTTGTATGCTCTGACTTGAAAACATATAGTAATCTAAAATATACTGTTACATTTTTCCATAAATATTTATGAAGTATTCTGGAAAATAATCTTAATTGTATGTAAGAAAAATCGGAATTTTTTGTAGAAATTGAGTCGGGTCTGATTTTTTTTTTTCAAGGGACGGGCCGGGCCTGTTTTCACTGATTTTTGCATGGGGTGGGCCAGGGCGTGAACTGCGAAAATGCAAACGGACCAGGCCGGTCCGAACTTTTAGTTTTTCCACCCGCCTGGTCCGGCCATGCCTAATTATTTCTCTTTCAGGGCGGGGCGGGCCCGGGTCTGGAAATTCCTGTCCTCTAACCCCCTCCTTCCTTCTTATAAGTAAGATTATATTAAAATTAAACCTTACGACTTTTGAAAAAATTAGTTCCTGAACAATGACCTATAATTTACACGTTTTCTTTCCCAAATAATTAAGATAAAAATTTGTTTTAATTCTACATTTATTAATTGCGTAGATATCAAAAGTTATGAATTATTAAATTATTCAAAGGTTATAAAATATACGCGAGATTAAAATTTACTCAAAAATATTGAATAATACTTTTAATTTTTAAAAGTCTTTAGTCTATTTATTTCTTCGTGACAGAATAATCCGTGATATTCAATGTTTATAAATGGCCTGCCATCACTTTTTTTGTCAAAATGATCTCTGATTTTAAGTGTCTTAAGAAGCAACCAAAAAGCCAAGTGCCTTTAAAAAAATATGTATCTTATGAAGAAAACTGTAATTAATCAGATTTCTACTTGTACGACTTTCTTAAAATTCAAATTTTCTAGTAAAGAATTTTTAAAAATCAGTGCTTTTCCCATTGAAAAGTATTGTAGAACAATCGACCGATAGCCTACATTCTACGGTGTCGTCACCTAACGAGGGAAAAACTGCATAGCAAAATTTTAACATTAGTTTCGCCTCCATCTCTTTTAATCCGTGGTATATATAGCTTATTGCTCTCACTGTAACTTTTTTCATTGTTATTTAGAGTCTTGAATACTTTTCTTATACTGCTTTGTATGTTTAGAAATAAATTTGTCTATAATTTTTTTTAAAAATACCGCGAACAATAATTTTAAAATAGCGTTTCCATTCGTGGATTTTTCCATTTCGAACTCTGGAATTTTTGATATAGATATGCTAATTTATATCAAAATCAAAAGTAATGTAAATTAATTTAGTAATAAATCAGCTGTAATAGCCGAAAGAGAATGATTAACAAAAAATTTAGTAAAAAAAAACATTATGGTAGTCGCTGATTTCGGCGCCATCTTGAATTTTGTTCCTGCAACTTAACTGTAGATTTCATTGTTTACATCTGAAAAAATACGCGGATTTTAGGCGTTTGCGGATTTTAGGGTTGCGGATTTAAGGGAGTCTACTGTATATATTTACTGATAACTAAATTTCCATCAAGATTAAGATTTGTAATAGTATCTTTGCTTGTATCGATGCCTAACAAATTTATAGCAGCATTTCAATTTCTAGTTTACACGTTTTTTATTTGAATGCGGATTTTGTTTTAGAAAGGTTGGCATTTCTGTGTATAACTCTGATGTTTTCTGAGGTATATATTTTATCTTGTTTTGCATTTCATTTACAATTTTGTGAATCAATCTGATTCACATATAACGCTATTAGACAGTCAATGATAAAGATAAAATACGAGTGAATTCATAATAAAAAATTATGAGGATTTGTAGATTATTCACTTAAAAACCATAAATTTGGCACTGCCTGAATTTAGGTTATTGTTAATTAAATTGATGTTTCTAAGCATAAACACTGTTTTATGACTTTATTTTAAATCTATGAAGGAATTTATTTGTTCTCCCTCCTTTGTTATAAATAAACAGTTAATTCAGTGCTATTCACTATTGACATAAATTTTAAACAGAACAAATCAGATGCATTTCTTTTTGATAAAACATTTGTAATTAAAAAAAGTTTCTATTTTGCAGGAATGATTTAAGTGAAATCGATGTATTGTCTTCAACAGATATAGAGTGCCTTTGGGATAAACAGAAGATAAATATACAAGAAATGTTCATGCCTGTCCCAGTGTTGGACTTTTGTTGTGTTGATTATGAGGCAAGTAACACAGAAAACATCAATACTGATAACACCTTATCAATGTAGCTTGCAGCATGTCCTGATAATGCTATGGCTAAGCACTTAATGCCTAATAAAAGGAAAATTTCAGAGCAACATACATCAGAGGAATCATCAAAAAGGTAATTATTATTTAATTATATTTGAAATATAGTGATCAAATTTTTTTTTTCTATCCTTATCTATATGGTTAAATTCAAAAATGAAGTACAGTTCATATAGTAGATGTTAAGGATGCTAAAGTATTGGTTTTTCTAGTAATTTATTTATGCAATTAGTGATGATTTTAGCCCGAGCGTGAAAATCTTTCACTCTAGGACCAAAATTTCGTCTCTCTACACAGATTTCAGATTCTGTTTATGGCTAATAAGGAAAACTTTCCCTCTCCTGTCCAGAATTTAACACAAATGTAGGGGAGACCGGGGGAATGGCGACACCTTAAGGGAATTTAAATTTTTTTCATCTCTAAAAAATGTTTATTTTTAAACAGTAAAAATTCTAACGCTGAATCATGATCTTTAGTATCTGTATAAATTTAACCGTAATTATAACTGTAACATAAGCACCCATAAAAAAAACTTCTTTCAACCTCTGCACATTGGCGGGATTACCCAGGATACTGGGGTAATTTCGCCACTGTATCGGGGTAATGACACTACTCTTTAATGACCTAGTAAATACATCAGATAGATACTAGGAAACAGATAACCTACTGAAAATATTTAGAAAGCAAAAGTAATTTATCAGTTACAATTTAACTCAAATTGCAAAAGTCACAAATATAAATTTCTGCTGAATCGGCTCCACTGAATTCAAATGAGGCCATTTCTCAACTGATTTGCATGGTGGCGGCATTACCCCGAGAGAACAATATGGCGGAAATCCCCAAGCAAAGCCGAAAGAACCAAACTTGTCCAACACATAACATCAAAATGTCAGTGAATGCATGTAGATATTACGAGTAATATTATCATAAAAGCCTAATGTTACAATAAAAGGTGCTTATCTCTACTCTTTCGAAGCTCCAAAATAAGAAGCAACTAGATGAAAATTAAATTTTTCACTAGAACAAACGGATGACATGCAGCAAAATCACTCGCACTCTAGGCACTGTTTCTATTTTTGGCCACTATAGTGCAGGCACATTCACTGTCTCAAACTGCCCTTAGTTTTTAAACTAGGCAGGGTGGCGGCATAACCCCGAGTGACGCCATTTCCCCGGTCTCCCCTATATTTGACTTCCATAGCTAGCAGTAATGAATGCAAATCAATACCTTTTTTTTTAATTTTAAGTTAATCATTTTTGGATGTAAAATATTGTGTAAATGTTATTAATTTAATATAATTTGATTGTTTTTCTGATCTATGCGTGTGTGTATGTGATAAGTATGGGTATTCTATAAATAAGGTACTTTTTTAGTATTCAACACTTGTGTTTTTATATTTTTCAACATTTTGGAACAAAATTAAATAATAAAAAAGATTTCAGGAATATATACTATTTTTCATGCAATTCGGGTGTTTTTATATTTTTCAACATTTTGGAACAAAATTAAATAATAAAAAAAAAGATTTCAGGAATATATACTATTTTTCATGCAATTCGGAAATTTCGAATGAATTGCATTTATTGCTTTTCAAATAGCTACAATTTACTTTATTATTTAAAATTGTCTTATAAAAAGCTATATCTCAGCAACAATTTTTGATTTTTTACATAGATTAAAAAATTACATCGAATTACCTTTATGGAAACAATTTTATACAGACAGCTCCAAACTTAAAAATCAGCATCAGGGACACGGGACGGTATAGGAGTTTTCCTGGTATTTGGACCCCCAACATCGTCCAAAACTTATTTATCTCGTTAATATTGTTATGCAATGGGATGTTCCCCAGTATATGAAATTAAAAAAACACAAAAAAGTGTATTAAAATAATAATTATTATTCAGGGACATGAAAGTCAAAAGATTGTGAGAATGCCCCATATATATTACATTTTTCAATGGGGAAATTTCACGATTTTCATTTTCACTTTTATGTTGAAGAACACAAAAAATCAAGAAAATTGATACCATTTTTATGTATATTTGAAGCTTTAATAATTCACTAAATTAATTTTTAAATCGCAGTTTTTGTTTCGGCGGGAAAACACTTCATCTGTGACGAAAGCGGCTGTGACGTCATTCGCCATGTAAACCACAGCCTTCTGAATACTAGGCCTGAGTGCTCATTCAAAATGGCGGCTGTTGAAGGCGAACTTTTCCCCCACTAGTAAAATTATATCGTGATTGAGTGCCTAGTGAATCTCCCTTCAGGTCCCGGTTTTCTTGTAATATTATTTTACTGAAAGATTTTTCAATAAGCTCAATCAATCGATTAAAAATTTCTATCTATTAAAAATTTCTTTTGACAAGAAACTTAGTATGCCATCATTCAAAAATTAAAAATATTTCCCATCTATTACATTTGTCAGAAAAGTAAAGAAAATTTAAAATGTTTGTTTAGCTTCATGATCAAAGTTTTATGTGGAGCCAGCCCTTTACTTAGGAAAGGAATAACATATTATATTGGCTAAATGCATTTACACAAATTAAAAATAAATGAAAGGATAAATTTGGTATTTAAATTATGAAAAGCGCATGACAAAAATTATTCACATATTGTTAAGAAATTCAGATATTCTAAGGTTGAATGCTAAAAATAAATACAGATTTATTTATTTTTCAGTTTTTTTAAATTTTTCTCTTGTATTTCTTAATTAAAATTTTTAATAACTATTTTTGAGTAATTATTTGGTAAGATCTTATATACAACTTGCATCATATTTTTAAATAAATAAAGCTGTCATGAGTCCAGGGATCTGTTTAGAGAAAAATTAGGTCCTTTAATGGACCTTTCACAACCTTTTTATTTTAAAACAGGACCCTTCACAAAATTTTTCAACTTAACAATTAGCTTTACACAAAACTTTTGCATTTCCAAACTGTACTTTTCATCACAAATTTTAAAAGTAATACAATCTAACGTGTCAAAAAACCTATTATCAAGATATAGATATGGAAAGGGTCTTGTTAAAAATGTATAACAAGAACCTGAATAAAACGATAATTTCAAATTCCCAAAATTAAAAATAGATTTTTCATAAATGTGAAAAAAAAAAAAAAAACTATTCACAATTTCAAAAATAGGACCCAGAAAGAAAAATCTGGACAGATCCCTGTGAGTACAATATTAACATAAATGATCAAAGCCATTCACTACATTTTTAACCTAAAGTTAACTAATTTTTAATAAAAAATTCATATGAAAAATCACCATTAATAGAATCAATACAGTAATTACAACAGTGATGTTTTAGCAAGTTTAGAAAGCAGCATAACCTGCAATGAAAAGTAGGATTGGCACAATGTTTTTATAAACTGGGTTTAATATATCATTTAAAGATCTTTAAATGCGTCTAAATTTATCAGGCATGAAAGTGGAAAACATAAAAAAAGTTGTAAAATTTTTTCCATCTATACAATATTTATTTTTGGACACATTTTAACTTATTTATACAATAAAATAAAATATTACTGTATGTATGATTTTCTTTTAATAATTTAAAATTTATTAAAAGAAATTTAAACTAACAATTTTACAGGTCTTTTGAATCAAAACAGGAAATTGAAGACAGTTTGCTAAGATGTAAAACCATAAATATCAGATGAATTTATGTGAACTACAGCGATTAATTTGTCAAAATAAATATTATTTTAGAAGGTTTGTCTGTTTAAGATTTCCCTCCTCCTTTCAAAAACAAACAAAAAAAACAAACCTCCATGCTGCATAAATACAAACAAGTCAAATTAATCTTTACTCCAGAAATACATCTCCAAAATTGCATCACTGAAATTACACGAAAGTGTTAATTAGGAAAAAATATTCTATTCCAAAAAGAACCTTATGGAAACTTCCTTTACCTTTTAAAGTCTAAAAAAATCACTCTGGAAAGACATTTTAGAAACAATTTACACCACTTTCAGATGCTGATTGACCTTTGATTTGATGGCTTTTTTGCACAGTAATTCAGAAACAAATTCCGACGATTTGAGTAAACAAAATTATTATTAAATTTCCTAGACACCCCCCCCCCCCTCCCCTCTCATATATGCTTCCAATATTTTCTTTGCATTTTTGCATCAATCCAGAAAATGTCCAAAATTGCTTTAAAATAGGTGGAATTCCTCCTTTAGGAGGAATTGTTTCGTGCCTGATTTATTGATAAATTGCATTTCATATCTAAATATTTATCTAAATATTTTTGTTTATTATGAAAGAGCTTTTGAATTATTAGTCTTTTCTCATTTTCAATCAACATCTCTAGAGAGATAGAATAATTACTGACAAATAACTGTACATTCATCATATATTTTAACAATCATGTCAACCTTATACTTATTTTCTTAGATTGCTAATATTCAAACCAAGCGTCTGATATAATTTGTTTTATTAAGACATTAATTTTAAAAGTTAAATCAGAACTTACTTCAATAGTTATGTTAATCCTTGGTGATATCCACTGAACATCATTTTAGAATATTTAATGCATATTCTAGCCTTTTAGATGAAATTAAAATTATATTTGCGAATCCTTGAGAGCCATATTTTCTTTTCAGAAAGAGAAACAATGAAACACTAGGAAAGCACATGAAACGCGGGGAAAACACATGATACACTTTCGTGAAATAAAACATAAGTATCTAAATAAAATAGATAGTATAAAGATGAAAATCATGAACCATGTGCAACTTTATACGAAAACTGCGACTTGAATTCATCAACGATGGAATTTTCAAGAACAGAATAAATGGCGACTGTCACTTTGATTTTGCTTCAATTTAACCGCCTTCAACTGGTCACGTGACCCGCCGGAGTTAGTTTAGCGATTTGGCCGGTGTAGAGATGGCTGTGATGTAAACACCGCCGTTCAACGTTGCTCGCTTAAGTGTTTGACGTATTTCTTTAAATTTTTTTAAATTTTCTGTGTAAAAAGGAGTAGCAACGTGTATTATAAATATTGTGCAGTGCCATGTTGCACAAATAGTACAGTAAATTTGCATGAGAAGCACTTTTTAGTGTTCTTAAAGTATTTTACATATTCATATTACTGAGTAGAAAGGTTTTTTTTTACATATTATTCTTTGTCCTATATTAATTTTGTGACTTGCAAATTATTTTACTACTCAGAAACTAATTTTGAATTATTCTGTAATACGCTAAACAGCAAATTTTTAATGACTTTAATCTGCATCGTTTTTTAAAGTAAATTGCTTTTTTTTTTTCGTTACAAATTTACTATGTTAAAATTCATAATTTTATCTGCAAGATAGTAAAAATATGTTCTTACCACTGTATTATACATGTTTTCTGTTTCAATTCTAATGAATTTGATAAGAAATATTAATTTTATTTGCAATGCCTTCAAATCTGATAATATGTATTTAATAAAAAGTACGATTACAATATAAAGTTTGTTTATATTAATTGCTGGTGCTGGTAGATGGCACCAAAGTATTTACAAGAAACACAATGTTACATGATTATCCTTTATTTTTAATTTTGCTGGTTTTAAACAAAGTTAGAATATTTAAAGGTTTTAATATTACTTCCCAACAAACACTCAACTTATGGCCGAAAGGCGTATATGTCGCGGCCAAAAGGAGTTAAGGCCATTTGTAACCAAACAATGTTGTGCCGTAAATGACCCGCCGCTGGTTGCGGCAGCTATTGCCGAACCGCTAATGTTTCGGCATTGAGAAAACTGTTGCATTTACTTTGCCCGGCAACTCTTAAGGGGCAGTTTCGGGCAAAAATGTAATGGTCCGTCATTGTCTAGAAAGTTGAGGGCTAATATCACCTAACCCGAATGTTTAATTAAAGAGAGGAAATGTATTTTTCTCTTCATTTCTTTCAAAGTAAGTTTAATTATTTTAAATCTGGGTTTTAGTAAAAATGTAAATATGCCGTGAGATTTATATTTAAAGCAGTAAAATAGATTACATATTTTTATTTAGTTTGAAAATATTTTATAAAAATCAAAAATTGTCCCGAAAATGTACATGGGTGGTTTCCGGCAAAATTGTAATGGTCCGTCATCGTCTAGAAAGTAGAGGGCTAATATAGGCTAACCCGAATATTTAATTAAAGAGAGGTAATGTATTTTTCTCTTCATTTCTTTCAATGTAAGCTTAATTATTTTAAATCTTGGTTTTAGTAAAAATATAAATACGTCATGAGATTTATGTTTAAAGCAGTAAAATAGATTACACATTTTTATTTAGTTTAAAACTATTTTTCTAAAAAATAAATTTTTAAATGTAAATAAACCTTGTACTGAAAAGACTGCTGCTAAAATTTTATTCAGTATCATTTGAGACATTTTCAGTCTAAAGTACAATACTGAAAACAGAATTTTCTGTGTAAAGAAAAATTATAATCTAAAATGTGACAAAATAAATAAATAAAATAGAATGTTTTGTGAATCAAAATGTTTAAAATATATATACTGCACACCTTAAATTCCTAATTATAATGCATAAAACAAAAACAAGATTTTATTTATTGTTAAAGGGTTTGACAAATGTTCCATGAAATCCTTATGGATTTTAAGAAGGGGGGGGGGGGAGCAGGGAAAAGTAAACATTGCCCTTAAAATTGTCTATGGTTGTTTCAAAATGTTCTGTATAATAAGAAATTAAAGTCAAACGAACTATTATTTTTTTTTCTCTGTGTGTGTGACTGTGACTAGTTGTCAGTTTCAAAAAATAAGTTATTTGACATTTTTCCAAACCCTAAAAGTAGATTAAAAAAAAAAAAATCCTAACAAATCCTAAAAAAATAACAAATATTGCCTTTACCGGCCCGGCAATGACCAAAGTTAGGAGAGGTAGGGAAAACGAAACGAGGTTTACCTTTTCCGACACATTGTTTTCCCCAGCGGGGATTTTCGTAGATATATTTAAAAATGTTTTCGCCTTTGTATTGAAAACTTCAGCTTTTAAAATTATTTTTAAATTATATATGAAATTTTAGAGTTATAAAAATATTGAAAACTCAATTATATTAAAAGATAGTTTTTTAGAAAGGTGTGCAACTTTTGATTTGTGGGGACTTCTAGGGATTTTATGAACTTGTTTACTTCTCAAGTGAAAGAATCAAATTGAATCGCTCCGTTCTGCGTTCTGCCTCACGTCCCTCGCCGGCGACGTCATGTTTCTGAAGTAAAAAGCTTTATCATCAAGATAAAAGGTAAGATTATTTTTATATATTATTTCAATAAGTTTATTACAGTTAGTTAAAATTAGTTCTCATCACTCCACGGGACAGATTTGTATTTAAGCTAAAGCAATGCAATCACGTATCGATGAGTAGGCTTAAATGAGCTAAAACTGATGTTTTTAAAATAGACAATTTTATTAAAGTCAAAAGAGTTATTAAAAGCTATTCTTTGTTAGATTATTTTTCTATGATAAACTAATTATGTACATAATGGGAGCAGCTTTATATTTATATGTAATTTGTTTAGTATTTAAAAACGAA
This sequence comes from Maratus speciosus, assembly GCA_963932465.1. Taxonomy (NCBI): domain Eukaryota; kingdom Metazoa; phylum Arthropoda; class Arachnida; order Araneae; family Salticidae; genus Maratus; species Maratus speciosus. Next base: position 425,414,834 of record OZ010798.1, read on the forward strand.
AACGCGCAGTTTCATTTCCTCCATACTATGTGTATTACTAATTAGTACAATTAATATATCAAGCAGTTTCAGGAAATTCAACTTTTAAGAATTTCATTCTAATTCTCTACAATCAAAAACAATTAAACAAAAACATAATTTGAAGTACAAATTAAAAACAAACACAAACTTTATTTCCTGCATTGCTTAAGCCTGAGAAGGGATAATTAAGATATTTCATTCAATTAATGTTAAATTTTGTAACAAATAAGTTAAGCCAATTGAAGATTAAAAATTATAAGTAAAATTCATACAATATGATACTTAAAACACCCTAAAAAATTAGATTCCATTCAAATAAAATTGAAATAAATCTTAAACTTCTACCATTTTTAATTGAAAATATTTGAATTGCAGATTTTGTATTATGTTTATGACAATTGTACATAAAATTTCCTAGTTTTACATTTGAAGTTGGAATTTTTAAATATACATTCAATAATGATGTGGGACATTATTTACCTAGAACAACTGTTGAAAATTAAACTGCACAACAGGTTAGGGAATGAAAAAGCAGACAATCTTACATTCATGCCAATTCTGTAAAATTCTTTATTTTTCATATAAAAATGTGTTATTTAAAAGTGTTTGTTTATACATTATTTTACTGTGCAGCCCAGTAAATAAATGAATTTGTACATATTTATACTAGCATCCAGGGGTGCAGAAAATGTTTCTACTCCCAACATTTCCCCCAATCCACATGATAATTTCCCCAAAATTTTATGGTATGTTGTAGGAGGTAAATGCTGTATTATCGTAAGTTCCAATATTTCTCAACTTATGCGCGAGTATATATAACAGGGGTGGTTCTGAGTGAAAAGCAAAAATTCTGAAATTCACAGCAAATTTTCTGAAAGGTTACAGCACAGTGGGGGGAAATGGGGGGATTGGGGGGGATCCACTCCCAGCACTAACTATGTTTTTTTTTCGCGGCAAATTTTGATGAAATTTGCGATCTTCTGACGAAATTAGCGCTTTTTTCGCTTAAATTCGTGGTTGTTTTGCGATCGTTTGACGAAATTTCGGTTTTTTTCGCGATCTTTTGGTAAAATTTGCGTTTTTTTCGTGATCATTCGACGAAATCTGCATTTTTTTTTCCCGAAGAGTTTTGCGGTTATTTCGTCCCTTTTGACGAAATACGCGGATGTTTCGCGATCTTTTGACGAAATATGCGAGTTTTTTTCACGTTATTTTGATGAAATTCATGATTATTTCACTATGTTTTGACGAAAATCGTGGTTATTTTGTCCCTTTTGATGAAATTTGCGGTTTTTTCGCGATCTTTTGACAAGTTCGCAATTTTTTGCGATCGTTTGACGAAATTTGTGATTGTTTCGTGATCTTTTGACGAAATTGTGGTTGTTTTGTGATCTTTTGACAAAATGTTCGTTTATTTCGCCTTCCTTTTAGCGAGTTTTGCGGTTATTTTGCCCTTCTATGAAATATGCGGTTGTTTCGCGATCTTTGATGAAATTTGCGTTCATTTCACGCTCTTTGACGAAATTCGCGGTTGTTTTGTGATCGTTTGATGAAATTTGCTCTTATTTTGCGATCTTTTGACCAAATGTGCGTTTTTTCGTGATTTTTTGACGAAATTTGCATTCATTTTGCGAACATTTGATGAAATTTCTGGGTTTTTTTCGCGTTCCTTTGACGAAATTCGCTGTTATTTCGCCATGTTTTGACGAAAATCGTGGTCATTTCGCCCCTTTAGACAAAATTCACGGTTGTTTCACGCTCTTCTGACGAAACTCGCAGCTGTTTTGAGATCGTTTGACGAAATTTACAGTTGTTTCGCAAACTTTTGATGAAATTTGCGTTCTTTTGACGAAATTCATAGTTTTGTTATCGTTTGGCGAAATTTGTCCTTTTTTCGCGATCTATTGATGACATGTGTGGTTTTTTGCGATCTTTTCACAAAATTTGCCTTCATTTCGCGATCTTTTGACGAAATTTGCATTCATTTCGCGAACATTTGGCGAAATTTCCTGATTTTTTTTGCGTTCCTTTGATGAAATTCGCTGTTATTTCACCACGTTTTGACGAAAGTCGTGGTCATTTCTACGCTTTAGACGAAACTCGCGGTTGTTTCACGCTCTTTTGACGAAATTCAGTTGTTTTGCAATCGTTTGATGAAATTTGCGGTTATTTCGCGATCTTTTGACGAAATTTGTTGTTATTTTGCGATCTTATGACAAAATTTGCGATTATTTTGTAATCTTATGATGAAATTTGCAGTTATTTTGCGATCTTATGACAAAATTCGCGTTTTTTCCGTAATTCTTTGACAAAATTCGCAGTATTTTTATGTCCGAATTTTCAGATTGATGAACGATTTTTTTAAATTTTCGGAACTGCATGCCTTAATTTTTTGGAAAATTCGGAACAGAATCACCCGATATACGGTACATATTATTCTGAGATCGATTTTGTGAATTTCACCATACGGATCTTTTTATTTATAGTGAAATTTTTCTGTCTCAGGAAATTATGGAATTTGTAGTTAAAATCGAAATCAGTTGTATTATGTTTCTGCAAAATTTCCCCCCGATCCTAGGTCGCCGGATCGGACATATTCTGCACCCCTGCTAGCATCTAGCATGCATATCTCAATGCTGATTTTAAAGTCTAATTTTCTAAAAATGTCTGTGCGTATGTTGAAATGATTTTAAATACTCCTTTAAGTTCTGTAAAACTTGAAAGAATTTTTTCATCTTTTGCATTCATCTATTCTAAGTTGAGAAACCATTTGCAGCAACCTAATCCTACTGCTAAAAAACTTTTGTTTTGTTACACCAGGTTGCAAGAAAAATAAGGATTTTAATGAAATTTTTAAATACAGTTATTATTGTGTATTACAGTAGACTCTCTCAAATCCGCACAGATTGAAACCACCACAGGTTGTGTGGATTTTAGAATTTTACAGATTTCTGGTCATGCTTTGTTTACATTTTTAAGCAGTAGTTTGAATGTAATAATGCAATCAAAATTGTAATGAATGCTTACAATATAGTAAAATATGAAAATATTTAAGTAAAGTAATAAATTAAGATAATTTTAAAAATGATTAAATTATTAAGAGCAGAGGTCAAGTAAATAATTAATAGTATATAATTAAATATGCATAATATATATGAGATACATTTTTCTTGAATTATTAGAATGAAACTTACCTCATAAAGGTACCCTACTAATTCACATCAAAATAACAAGGAAGTTTTATTTCAGGTTTAGCCAGACTTAATAACTGAAAAAGCTTGATTAATACATAAATATATTTGGTAAAAATATTGCAATTACTTGTGATATCAGCAATATCTTGATATATATATATATATTTTTTTTTTTCTTTTTTCTTTTTTCAGAAATAAATTTATACTTCCATCATAAAAAAGCATGAGTTCAGTCATATTAACTAGAATTACATATTAAAATATGTACAGAATGATATAAAAATAAAAGTGTGTAATTTTGTCCCTACATCTGAATTGAAAGTTTCATTGTTTACATCTGCAATGATGTGTGTATTTTAGGGCATTTGTGGGTTTTTTAGGGTTGCAGATTTAAGTGAGTCTACTACTTACCTTAATAAAATTGATGCAAATTAAAAGCACCGTCTTTTATTAGTTTCATTCTGCCTGCTGTTGGTAAATGATCTAGATACTATTTACTACTAGTTTCAGAAGTCTAATTAATTTTGAAAATATGCTAGTTAAATTGAAATAACTTTTAATTTTGTATAGTTTGGACAAAATTTCTTTTCTCGAAGCAGCCAATCATTGAAAAGCTTTAGACAGGTGTGCGATTTTGGCAAGAATAGCAGTTTCTTCCGCTTGGAAGAAACCTATTTCTTCCATTTTGCAAGAAACTTGCTTGAAATTTGAAGAAAATTTTGGTTTTTTCCATTTTGGAAGAAATTTGCCAATCCATAAATCCAAATTTAATATGAATTAGCTGTAAACCACCTTTTTAAAAAGTAGTGTCTTTTTTTAAGTGGTCAAAACTCAAAACCAAAAAAAAGCCAGCCGGCTGTCTGGGGCTTGGCTAAAAGCTGGCAACCCGGCTTTGGAAAGAGAATATTTTAATACTTCTATCTTCCCTTTTTTCTTTAACAGTGAATGTTCAGTTTGTTAACTTCCCTCATTACTTATATTACTTTACTACTTATAAAATGTTTTGTTTTGTGAATAGAAAATTTGTTCTTGCGAGTTGCTATGTTCTACTAACATAATTGAATTGCATAACAAACTTTTATTTTCATGAATTTTAGGGGAGTGCAATGATTTTAAATCAATTCAGAGAGGGTTGTGCACCTTACTCAGCTCTTTTGGCATTCAAGCAAAGGTAAATATACTTGTCAATTTTCTATATTTATAATGTCCCTAGAATTTTTTGCATGTAAAAATGGAAATGCACTGTCACTATTGTATTATATCGTAGGCGAACAAGGGTGGAGAAATTCATCATTTTAGTTGCCACTGGTGCATAATGATCAGTAAATGAATTTTCTGACAGGATGAGTGAATTTTTAGTTAGTCTTTGAAAACTGCAACCTATAGAGATATGCCAAAAACTTTATTTTTTTTTTTTTTTTTTTTTACTAGTTAACTATATTTTGCAACTTTCCAAATTACTGCGATGTAAACATGATACTAAGTTTTATCCTATATTAAACTTTCCTCTGTTATATATATTTCTTAATTTTATAGAAAAATAGAAATGCTTTGTAGTAACAGTAATTATTTTTGCAGCCGCATAAATTTTGACATAACAATTTTCAACTGTATGTTGCATCTTGCTGGCTGGTAAGATTTACTAGAAATTCCAAACGCCTGGCTATTGGTGAACTTTGGAACTCTTTACCATGTTTGCTGAATTTAAATGTACACTTTTTGACCATTTTTTACACTTATACAGTTAGAATACTTATTCTTTACACTCTTTTCCAAAGTTTCTCTCAAACTTTCATTTTTCTTTCCTTAAATTATAAATTACTTTAAAGTTGCTTTAAATAAGGATAAATATATTAAAATACTAAAATGTAGGTGGAATATTTATTATTGTTATAGTAACGAGTTCAGTTTCATTGTCAAAACACAAAGCTATGTTTATGTATGTTACAATATTTTTTTGTGAGGTATTCAGCTATAAGTATGCAAAATTTCACTCCTCCAACCTAATTAGGGTTCACTTAGAAAGAATTGTTTAAATTACACATGTGGGAGCCCAAAGGGTTAAATGTACGACTTTTTCAAAATTTTATGATTTGTCGTTTGATGTGAGGTATTCAAAAAATTTGTTCTTGCGAGTTGCTATGTTCTACTAACATAATTGAATTGCATAACAAACTTTTATTTTCATGAATTTTAGGGGAGTGCAATGATTTTAAATCAATTCAGAGAGGGTTGTGCACCTTACTCAGCTCTTTTGGCATTCAAGCAAAGGTAAATATACTTATCAATTTTCTATATTTATAATGTCCCTAGAATTTTTTGCATGTAAAAATGGAAATGCACTGTCACTATTGTATTATATCGTAGGCGAACAAGGGTGGAGAAATTCATCATTTTAGTTGCCACTGGCGCATAATGATCAGTAAATGAATTTTCTGACAGGATGAGTGAATTTTTAGTTAGTCTTTGAAAACTGCAACCTATAGAGATATGCCAAAAACTTTATTTTTTTTTTTTTTTTTTTTTTTACTAGTTAACTATATTTTGCAACTTTCCAAATTACTGCAATGTAAACATGATACTAAGTTTTATCCTATATTAAACTTTCCTCTGTTATATATATTTCTTAATTTTATAGAAAAATAGAAATGCTTTGTAGTAACAGTAATTATTTTTGCAGCCGCATAAATTTTGACATAACAATTTTCAACTGTATGTTGCATCTTGCTGGCTGGTAAGATTTACTAGAAATTCCAAACGCCTGGCTATTGGTGAACTTTGGAACTCTTTACCATGTTTGCTGAATTTAAATGTACACTTTTTGACCATTTTTTACACTTATACAGTTAGAATACTTATTCTTTACACTCTTTTCCAAAGTTTCTCTCAAACTTTCATTTTTCTTTCCTTAAATTATAAATTACTTTAAAGTTGCTTTAAATAAGGATAAATATATTAAAATACTAAAATGTAGGTGGAATATTTATTATTGTTATAGTAACGAGTTCAGTTTCATTGTCAAAACACAAAGCTATGTTTATGTATGTTACAATATTTTTTTGTGAGGTATTCAGCTATAAGTATGCAAAATTTCACTCCTCCAACCTAATTAGGGTTCACTTAGAAAGAATTGTTTAAAATACACATGCGGGATCCCAAAGGGTTAAATGTATGACTTTTTCAAAATTTTATGATTTGTCGTATGATGTGAGGTGTTCAGCTATAAGTACCCAAAATTTCATGTCTCCAACATCTATAGTTTCTGAGAATGGGCTCTGTGACGGACAGACAGACAGACAGAGCAGCGAGACGAATAGGGTTTCGCGAGATGAACGAAACCCTAAAAATATGAAAGGGGAGAAAAAAGCTAAATTGCATGTTTGATATATAATATTACCGCTTTTTACCTGCGATTCCCAATTTTACCAAGTATTTCTTAAAATCTTTCACAAGATGATGTTCTGATACTATTAGGGAATTTTCCTCTTGTGTGTATGTGCAGTAATTAGTGTTAGCTCTAGAATAAAAGGGCAGCAATGCAGGAATATCTCTATTACTAGAAAGTAACTAACACTATCACCACTGCTATTTTTTGTGACCAGGGGTCTTTTTTCGTTAATATTAAGAAAAATGCTGCATGCAGAAATATGGAAATCGGTCGTATTCCCATCAGCAGAATTTTTTTCTGCAGTCTGCAACACAAGTAGAAACTTTAAAAACAGTCTGCAGAACTTAAGGACAAATGCCCTATTTCCAATCCCTCATGCCCTCCCCCCCCCCCCCCCAAGTATTTGTGATTAACATAAAAGGAAAGTATTTTTTAAAATAATTTACTTATGTACTCAAAATTTTTAACATCGCTATCTGAAAAATCTTCATAAAATTTGTCAAAATTTCTGTGAAGTTAGTAAACAGAATAACAGTAAAAATAACATATGAACACCAATTTCTAAAACTTTTGAAAAGATTGATACAATGTGATAATATCAAAAATTATATATAGATGTGATGTGATAATACAGAGATGAAAGTGCACTAAAGCCACTTTGAAGCAGCAAAAAACCTATATTTTGTAGCAGTAAAATCCATTTTTGTAGCAGCAAAAATTTAATTTTTTAGCAATAAAAGCTGTTATTGAAATTCTTAGAAAATCAAATTTGAGTAATTCATGCAAATACTATAAGTAATTCTAATGCAATGTTTTATTTAGCAATCTTAGCTAGTTGTACAATTCAAAATTTAACATGCTTTCACTCAAAACATGGCTAACTAATATTTAACCTGCCAGTCAGCTGTAAAAAAATCTCGTGAAAACATCAATGTTGCAGCAAATTTTTCCGCGATTCTTTGACGGAATTCACCTTTTTTCCCTCGATACTTTGACGAAATGTGCATTTTTTCACGCTCTTTCGACGATGTTCGCGATTTTTCTACGTTGTTCGCGTTATTTCGCGATCTTTCAACGATGTTCACGTTTGTTTTTTTTTCGCGATCTTTCGATAATGTTCGCATCTTTTCATGATCTTTCGACGATGTTCGCTGTTTTTCGCAATCTATCGAAGATGTTCACGTTTTTTCATGATCTATCGAACATGTTCGCGTTTTTTCGCGATCTATCGAAGATGTTCGTGTTTTTCCACGATCTTTCGATGATGTTCGCATTTTTTTTTTTTTTTGCCAATTTTTCGACGTAGTTCGCTTTTATTGGTGATCTTTAGATGATGTTCGTGTTTCTTGGCGATCTTTCGATGATGTTCGCTTTTATTCGCGATCTTTCGACGATGCTCGTGTTTTTTTTCGTAATCTTTTGAAGAAATTAGTCTTTTTTTCCCCCGATCCTTTGAAAAAAAATTTGCGTTTTCTATGCGATCTTTTGACGATATAGGTTTTTTTTTTCACGATTTCGTTCTTTAGCGATCTTTGCACGAAATTACCTTTTTCCCGCGATTTTTCGACAAAATTCGCCTTTCTTCCGCGATCCCGTGACGAAAATCGCATTTTTCCGCAATACTTTGACAGAATTCGCGCTTTTTCCGCGATCATTTGTCAAAATTAACGTCTTTTCCCGATCATTTAACGAAACTCGCATTTTCTCACAATGCTTTGTGGAAAGTTGCTATTTTTTCGAAGCTCTTTGACGAAATATCTTTTATTTTGATTTTATGACAAAATTTTCACCATCTTTTGACAAATTTGCCTATTTTCCACGATCTTTTGACGAAAATCTCATTTTTTAGCGATCCTTCGATAAGATCCGCGTTCTTTCCATGATCCTTTGACGAAATTAGTGTTTTTTCGGCAATCCTTTGATGAAATTTGCGTTTTTCTGCAGTCCTGTGATGAAAGTTGCTATTTTTTCGTAGCCCTTTGACGAAGTTCATGTTTTTTCAGCGATCATTTGACATAAGCCATAATTTTCCGCCAAGCCTTCGACGAAAGTTGCTATTTTTCCGCAGCCTTTTGACGAAATGTTTCCTTCTTGATCTTATGACAAAATTTCGTTTTTTCTTCGCAATCTTTTGACGAAATTCACGTTTTCTTCACGATCCTTTGACAAAATTGGCTATTTTAACTGCAAACGATTGACGAAAATGTTTTTTCGGCGAACATTTGTCGAAATTCGTGATATTTACATCCGAATTTTCAGACTAATGACCGATTTTTTAGAAATCTATAGAGCGATCAAATATATTTCTATAGAGCGAGTCAATCCCCTACGAGGATTGACTCATTTAATAATGGGCGTTTCATGATCACATGTCTAGTTTTCTCTGTGAATTATTATTTATATTTAAAGGAAATCGGAGCTTCGTCAATAGTATGTGGCGTGGATTGTATTATTATGGCACATGGCAAATAATTTTTAACAAACTTTTTTTTCTTCTAAATTTTAACAGTTGAAAAATAGTTTGCAGACCTTCTCAGGAGTCTGCGACGTGCGTCGCAGCGTTGCGCCGATTCTGCGCCCGGGGTCGTATTATAAAGAAATATTTCAGAAACACGCTGATGCAGACAGTTTTCAAACCGAAGAATTATTTTAAGAAATATTTAATGTTAAAGTTGGTCAAAATCATTCCATTAAAAAAAATTTATAGGAGCAAAAACCATACATAAGAAATTGAATCATTTTTGGATCATTTTATACATTAGAAGTTCCCAATGTGCAGACTGCTAATTTTTTTTTAATTTGATTCATTTTTTGAGGTTTTATTTCCATTTTTAATTCAATTTTTCAGCATTTTGAGAATAATTTTCTACATATTTTAGTAACGAGTGTTATTTTAAATTGTTGGCAATTTTAAAAACCATGGAAAGAATGTTTCCTTCAAATTAAAAATTTATTTACACATGGCTATTATAAACAGAAAAAAACTTTCAAATTAGAATTAATAATTACGTGTTAAATGTAAGAAAATATTGAAAATTATATCATTGAACTATATTTACACTTGGATTTTAAAAGAGAAAGAAAATGTTAAAATAAAAAATTCATTATTATGCGTTAAAAGTCATAAATGGAGGAAATTACGTCATATTTAAAATGGCCAAATATTAATGCAAAACAGTTAAATGTCTCATGCAAATATATTTTTTAATTTAATTTCAAATTTTGAAATAATCTTTTCAAGTATTGTTGTAAATTCTAAGACAGTGCAGATAATATTTCCTTTCTAATAAAAAAAGTATTTTCACGTGAATATTAATAGGATTAAATGATTACATGTTAAAAGCAGGAAAATATTGAAAATTGCATCATAAGAATACATTTACACTTGAATTTTAAATGAGAAAGAAAATTTTAAAATCATTATTATGCGTTAAAAGCCATATTACATTACATTAGCTTATTTTCAAATTTTTAACTAATTTTTTTAATCAGACAAAAACAGCCATTGTATCTCTTAACAGCAGTTGATTTGGTCTTAAAAATCTGCAATCAATGGAAAACAAATGGAAACCCGTTCACAGAAAGATTGTCACTGTTTTTTAAAATTGTAATTCAATTTTTTTAAAGCCGATCAAATTAGAGTCCTTTTAGAATCTGGGGTGTTTAAACGGGGGTTGGCGAGTGTAGCTCTTTGGGGGCAGAGCCCCCTAGTTTAATAAGAGAAAGGGAGGGGCAATCCTGTCCTGTTCAAAAACATATTTTGAATTGATCTGCTTAGAATTCCCTCTTATCATGGAATTTTGTGATATTTTCTCAAACGACTGGAAGATTTCACAACATAGTTTCAGGATTTGTCCCTGCGGCTTATTGGTGAAACTTCTTTTTAATACTGCTACAACTGCTATATGAGTCTTCCCCCCCCCCCCCTTTTCTTTTTAATTACCTTTTGCTCTTACTGATTGATTTTTTTTTTTTTTTTTTTAATCGATTGGTGGATTTTAACTTTTTTTTTTTCCTTCCACAACCAATAGCAAATTTCACCTTGGCCAATTGACAAAATTCACATTTTTTTTTTATTTTACGGACGATGATGTATCTTGAGAGGAAATTAACCAAAAGGATAGGTTAAAAAGAGTAATAGGTACAGACCATTGGGTGCATAGTTTTGAAAGGGGTCTTCGGGTGCTTAAAATAGCAAAAAAAAGGCTGCCAGCTGTTGTACCTTGTCAAATTGGCTTAGAGTCAACACTAGTAGTGTTCTCTTCAGTTTACTTAATAACTGTTTTTTTTTTTTTAAATATCATTTCTTATTACATAATTTCTGAGCTGTAATCTGCAGATCAAACAATCATGTTTCGACCCATAAATTTTATTTAATAATTGAAGTTATAAGTTACATTTTATGAAAATAAGACTTCATCCCCGTAGCAGAAACTGTGCAGCACGGCAGCAGTGCTGCAGATTATTTTAGACCTTGCAGATTAATCTACCAGCTTAAAAATAAATATTGGGTTTAAAAAGTTCACTAAAAATTTACTTTGTTTTTATAGTTGTGTTTCTTAGTGCATTTTCTTTGTAAAATGCAACTTTTGCTTATATTATGGTTTACTGTAAGTATTTATGGTAGTAGCTTGGTTCACCATTGTTTGGTCGCATATAAATTTTAGTTTGCTGCTGACAGACATCGAAAATTCTGCTACTGGGGATTTCAGGAAAGAAACATAATTGTTTGATCCACAGATTATAGGCCAGAAATTACATACATACAGATGCAATTTGTTGATAAGAATAATCATTGTTGGGCAGTAAACAAAAAGTTCTGAAATCAATTCTGGGTCTTTGTACAGAGAATTGTTTTAGAATTTACCAAACCCAAAAATATTTTAAAGAGTCCTAAAAGCTGTGACATGCAATAAAGTGCATATGTAGAATTATTATTATTAGTCGGTTTTATCACTTATAATTCATTTATTTCAAATGTTTTATTATATGTATATATATATGTATAAAGTTGCAATTTTAAAAACATTTTTAGCATCAACAAAATTTTTTAAAAGTATATTTACATTTTTATTGAGTTATACCCATTATTAAACCTAATAGCATATTAGTCAGCACGCTACTGGTCGAATGTTCGACTCCCAGCATGCAAAGGTAACTTGGCATTTTCATTCCTTTGCAGCCGATAAAATGAGTACCAAGCTATTTGGAACTAAACACTGAAGTTTTTGCATATTAGTCTATCCACTTGACCGGGACATATGCTGTATAGCCCTTTGGGCCCCAGGGTCAAGTAAATAGGGATGGGCACTGTAGACCCTCCTTAATGGATCATAAAGTCACAGGTTTAGTTTTTATACTCATTCTTATTCATTACTTTTTACTTCAAATATTTCTTTATAAATTTAAATATCTATTTTTTAAATTTTAAAGATTTTTTTTTCACCAATGAAATATTTGAAGAATATATTTTAAGTTAGCATTCAATTTTACACATTACCTAATAATTTTTATTTAATCAGTTTTATTATACATATTTCATTTGCAAAAATATTTTAGCTTCAATAACATTGTGGAAATTCATATTTTAAGCTATTTTTCTGTTTTACTCATGATTAATGTTAATTATTCAATACTGTGTTTGACTTTGTCTATATACTTTTTTTTCCCATAAAAATTAAAACAAACTTTCTTTTTTTTATGTAGTATATCTGTATCTGTATAATAAGTGTTATAAGGTAACATCTGCTGGTTCTTTGCAAGTTTTATTTATTTTAATTTATTGCATAAGTTTTAATTTATTTTTGTTCGGAAATGCATTAAACTAGCAGATGCTGTTGTTCAGTAACTATGTAATAGAACTGTGCTTTCCATGTTTTTTTTTTTTTTTTTTTTTTTTTTTTTTTTTTTTTTTTTTTCCAGGCCAGCAACCATTTTTTTGAGTACACTAATGATTGCAAAATACTCACTAGTCTTTAATATATGAACATATATAAAAAAAAAAAAATACTCAGCTATAGAATTATTTTGTTAAAAGTTAAAATTTTGTTACTTAATAATGTTCACTTTCAGTAAACAAAATAAATAAAATATTTTTAATAAGCAGATTTATTCAGAAAGTTGCTCTTTCAGATTTGAGAACAACCTTAGAATAAAAAAGAAACTCAAGATATGAAGTCAAATAAAAAAACATTGAAAAATTGTGTGCTAGCGAAGCACATGTTTACTTTTAACTAAAATATGCAATAACATATATTTAAATCATCTTGCATAATCCAATCCACTATTTAGATCTGACAAAAAAATGGGGGGAAATCGAGATAAGGTTCGCTTGAGACATAATAGAAAAAAGTCTCATAAAAATGCCTAAAAAGATATATTATTAATTTTTAGTTTAGACATTTAAAAAGTAATATGTATTATAACATAGCTTAGAAAAAAAGCCTGAGTATTAAGTCTGATGGCTGTTTAAATGTGTTAGTGGATGACAACTTTTATAAATATACTTTCCATTTTAAGATCAGTGTTTTCAGTAGTCTAAAAATCTGGTAAAAAGGTATTTCTGTTTATTAACTGTTGCCTTTTTTTTTTTTTTTTTTTTTTTTTTAACTGGCAGTTTCTCAGAAGTGTCAAATGTCAATACACAATACTTCTTGAAATTTGTAAAGACTCTACTGCTAAATTCAAATCATTCCGGGAATTCTTTATAAAAAGTTTTACTTTCAATAAAAGATAATTATTCAGGTAGTGTTCTAACAGAAAAATCAGATATCTCAGATGGCAAATAGTTCAAAGAAATTACTTTGAATAGCCATGGAAAAGCATATTATATTTATGAAACTACACCATATATTTATTTATAGTATTAGTAATCAAAAGATTGTTTATTAAGATTTTCGAGGTATCAGTGTTTCACTATGTAGAACATTTTATTCATGGAACATAAGACTAAAGGATGGAACATAAGACTTTTACTATAAATGTTTAAATTCTAAATGATTTCAATTTTCTACATAATTGATTGTAATTATTTAATTTAAATTATTTTTAAATGAAGTTATATTACTTATATATCCAACAATGTTTATTTTTATCAATAAATATGCATGTGTATGTAATAGGAAAAAATATTTTTTTTTTAAACCTGGTTTAAACAAAAAAAACCCAGTTTTTTTTTTTTTTTTTTTTTTTTTTTAACAGGTTTTTTACCAACCCTGCTGCAAAATGTAAGAAATATAGAGATGTCAAGCAATCATTAACCATGAAGTAAATATCTTGGTATTCGACAATTTGTACATTTTACAAAAAAAATCTTTTAAAAAATCAATAGTTTGTGCTTCAGAATCAATTGTGAAAGTTCTCTTCTCAAATTTCTCAACCTTTTAGACTTTTTGTGTGTAACATCACTAAATCTCGGTACCTGGAATTTTTTCTTTTTTGGTATGGAAAACCTGAAAAAGTCAAAGAAATTTGTAGCTCAGCTGGAATAGACACCCTGAGAAGATAAAATTAAATTTTTGCGGTGTGTCATCAGAAGTGCATTTCTGTATGTGTGCATCATTGCAAATGAGTTAAGGACTAACATTCAATAGGGTTTGGTTTTTGTCTTATTTATTGCTTTTTAAAAAAGAAACGTAAAAAACTTCAGTTATGAACTTAGTTTTAAACAAGTAAAATTGCAATTTATTAAAATGTATGGAAAAATGTTTTAAGCTGTTACTATAGCAGGAACTTACATAGTCATTGAAAAAGAAATGGTTGAATTTGTAAGAACTATTAATATTTGTTCACTATTCAGCTACTTGTTATAATGTTTAAGCAGTTTATTTAGCATTTTTCTAATACTAATAATATTCAGTGTTAAAGTAATTAATAAAATGTGTATGTAATCTGAATTATAATGCAACTAATTTCACTTTTAGATGATACCCAAAATTAGCTGGGTTTTTAATATTGAATGTCTTCAAAACTAATCATTAAAACTTTGTTCATTTACTAGTATGACAATGGCTCGCTAAACATTTCTTTAAAGATATTTAGGCATAAATTTCTAATCATTTGCCTATTCTGGTTTTGCTCTGCAACAATGGCCTCCCCCCCCCCCCCCCCAAGTCCATAAAGAGTCATAAAAGTGCAGCACATTTTTTTAAATTAACAGTATTTAGAGTAAAACTTAATTCTGCGATAGTGTCAGCTTTATTGTTTCTTGCATTCTTTTATTTAACTTGATCTCTGTATTAAGATGAAATTTTGTATTCTATTTTTCACTCACTTCCCAATATACTAAAATTAACGAAACAATGTACATAGGCATGTTTCCAATGGCAATATAATATTTTAATATTTTTTGAACTTAATAATTTTAAAAGCAGTCTTTTGTTAGCCAGGTGCAGGTAATAAATCACCAAATAATTTTTATAATTATAACGATTTATGAGTTACAAGAACAATTGAGTTAATTATGCTTCAAACCACGCTCTCCCTTGTGGTGGAACTGCAAGACCGAATTATTTCAAGTACTGGAAAGTAGAAAATATAAGTGATAGAGTAGTGTATCTCCATAATTTGATTTTTCAATATGATTTTTTAAAAACATTTGAATTTTGTTCTGCAAAACTAATTTTTCATTTCTGTTTTTTTCTTTTGTTTTACAGAAAAATATGAAAATCTGGAAGTAAAGTTCTTTAAGAAGATGGCTGTGAATTTTCAGCTCTTTTATCAACGTTTGTTGACTAATAGCACGATTCTAACAGGAATAATTTTACTTGTAATGTATTTGTAATAAATTTGATCAACTTGTAAATAAATTAAAAAATTATTTTTGATTGCTTTACATTTTTGGTGAAAAATAAAATTGTGTGACAAAATGGCATTCAGTTCTAGTGTTTTAATATATTTTCTTTTTAGAAAAGTGAAATAAAAGGAATAAAGCATTTCTCCTTCTAAGAAAACCACCTTCTTTGCTTCATAACAAAAATGGGGGTTAAATAATTAATAGTTTTTATATATTATGTATAATTCAATAAATATCTGGATTTATGTAGATTATATATTTTAAACTTTGACGGCCTGAAAAAGTAATATGGTACAAATTATACATTAGTATTGCTTGGAGATGACACATTAAATATTAACTGCTCTTCAAAAACTGTTATGATTTAAATGAAAGTTTGTCTATAATGAGTGTTGAAATTACAATTTTAATATTGATAATCTTGTATAGTGCAATTTGAATTTTTGATAGTCTAGGTAATATTGTTAAAAAATGAAATATAAAGTGCTCATTACTTAATGATCCTTATAGAGTAAGAAAAACAAAGATATATTTTTATTATGAAGTTCATTTGGAAAAAAACATGAACGATTAGTGCCTGAGTAGCGGTTATATATTGTTAAAAAAAAAAAAAACCTGCCACCAATATTTTGGAAAAATATTCTTTGCCTTTAATAAATTCTAAGATTGAATTATGAAAAAAAGAAAAAAAACTTTAAAAGTGGTGCCAACTGGCCTTCTGTCAATTCATAATAATTTTGAAAAAAAAAAAAAAAATGTATGCTGAAAATTAATTTCTTTTACAGTTCATGAAATGAGGTATGTCAAGGATGGGTTGTGTGTGTGTGTGTGTGTGTGTGTGTGGGGGGGGGGGGGGGTAAGACCTTAACAGACTACAAAAACATTTACATTATAGACACACTTTTATCCCCCCCCCCCCCCCCCGATTAATTATACACCAAAGAAATTATTGTAATGAAGTGGCATATTTTCAACTATAATTTAAAGTACCAAATTACATAAATAATCTATCTTAAAAAATCGATTTAAATTCTAATGATCAATAAAGTTAACATTTTATATAACAATTTTGAATGGAAATGAAGAAACTAGTTAAAAAATTGCTCTTTTGGCTAGCATATGTTCAATATTTTTTAAAAATACATTAAAGGCTTTGTTATCAAATTTTCTTTGTTAACTGTAAATTTGGTTCTTGCAGCTGTTTAGGAATCTCAATATTTATAAAAACTAAAGCAACTATAAAAAAGGTGATGAGACGTAAAAAGCATGCTAAAAAGTAGCGCCGACAACTTAACAAAAATGTGGGGCGTTCAAGGAGAGGGGTTCGCGTCCCGCGCTCTGGATGGTTTTAATACCAATTGACGTCTCCTTAATTAAAAAAATTACATAAAAACATTTAAAACACGATTTAAATATTTTAAATAAAATTTTAGAATCTTAAGTTATTAAAAATGACACACCCTACATTGTTCAGAAAACTTTGATTAAAGTTAGTTCAATGAGACACTATCGAGAAAAGTAGCGTTCCCACAGGTGCGGCGATTACGATATTTTTAAGCTTATTCAGACCAATTTTGAAGAGTGCGGCGTTTCTTCCATAAAATACAGTACTATGATTTACTTTCCTTAAATTTTCATATACAGATAGATATGTCAATCAAATTATTAAAAGTATTTCAATACTTACTATAATTGCTAAATTTTAGAAATTTTATGTTTTTAAATTATACTATCGATCAGAAAACTAAAGTGTAGTGCTGTTTAAAAAATAAATCTTTCAAATGTTGTATTGAATAAGGTTAATTGTTATTTTGGCAAATTTTTCCAAGTGTTGTACTAAATTTAACATTTAACAAAGAAAAAAAAGATCGGAATTAAAATACATTTTAACCAGGATTGTTAAAACTGCTTTGTTTATATGTTTTAAACCATCACTGGTTAAAACCAATGAAACCCTGGTTTTGTACAAAACAACTGCTTCCCAAATCGCTCACAAAAGCACCTCTGTGATTCTTTTTTTCTCTCTCTCTTTTTTTGAGAAGGTAAATTGTAGAATTCCCCACTGCTTGGGACTCATATGCTTACAGCTCATCGAAAAATAATGCCTAGATTTAAAAAAATCACTTTTATGTTAAATGAGTAATTCTTTCACTACCCGATAACTGGTGAACGCAAGTTTGGTTTTAGTTCACCAGAATTCGTTTGCGTGTCTGTGTTATGTGTGGATTAGTTGTGCAGTCATCAAGGTCAGCCGACGCGCCAGACTGCAGCTGCTCAGTACGATGTTGACCGTGCAACAAAAAACACAGTGCGTGATTTGGTATGTGGAGTCAAAGTCCATAGTCAGTGTACAGCGGTTTTTTCGGAGAACTTATCCAGGTCAAACTGCTCCTGATAACAAAGCGTTGGCTGATCTTGACGACTGCGCAACTAATCTGTGCATAATACAGACACGCAAACGAATTCTGGTGAACTAAACCAAACTTGCGTTCACCAGTTATCGTGTAGTGAAAGAATTACCCATTTAACATAAAAGGTTTCAATGGTATGATTTTTTTTTAATCTAGGCATTATTTTTCGATGACCCTGTATTGTAAAGAAGTTGAAGTTCCTTGAGAAACTCCTGTCTGAAGATGCTCAGTAGAAGCTTGGAACTTAAATGTGCTGTTTTGAATATTAAGAGAAATAAGCCTGGTGAAAATCTCTGGTGGACAGACCCCTTTTCAGTGAAAGGTGGTCGTTCACTAGGGAAACTTTCCTGGATCATTGCTCTGAGCAGAATTAGAAGAAACAAAAATACTATAAAAGTCGCCAGAGATTTTACTACTACAGCAGCCTTTTCAGGGTTAATCTGTAAGTTTGTGTACTATCAAGGTTACTTTAACAGTTACGTTTATTGAAGATAAGTATAAAAGGGGAAGAATGATGAAAGCCCTCTTCAGTTAGTTTTAAACAATTAATCATAAATCTTTTTTTATTGATAATCCTAAGTGTTCAATTTATTCTGAATTAGCTACTTGAGGTCCATCCATAATTTAATTGCTACACCACTATAATATAGAGGGTGTCTATAAGTAATAGTGTTATCATTAGAAGATATTATAACTCATAAATATTAGCGGCTATAATAATTATATTTACCTATATAAAATTTGGGGAGGTTGCATCAATTGGAGTGCAAGTTATAGCTGTTAAATAATAAGTCTAGCGTTTATATCGGTGGTTCTCAACCTGTGTTCGATTGAACACCATGGGTTCGATAGTCAGTTTCAGGGGTTTGGCAGCCATTTAGGGATGTTCCTCTGAATTAAAAACATGACATTAATATTCTGATAATTCATGAAACAGTGTAGAATTCAGGATAGTGATACATCAATTTTAAATTGCACATATAAATTTCTATTTGCTTTTTAACTCTCATAAAAGATGTCTAAATTTATTTACTATATTTCAAGTTCAACATTCTCAGAGACTGAATGCAAAACCACTTGAAGTGTGGGTAATTGCTGAAACTGGAGGAACTGTAAAGAGTGTCCACTGTACTTGTATTGCTGGGTTAAGTGAATCTTGCTCTCACGTTGCTGCCTTATTAATTTATGTAGAAGATTTAGTGTGCACAATAGAGAAGAAAACTGTCACATACTTACCAGCATATTGGACAGCTCCTAGTAGAAAGACTGTGAGGTATGCAAAAGTAGAGGAGACTTCTCAACACCAATGAGGGAACTTAGAAAATCATTCAAGGCACAAAATCCAAATAGGCCTCAAAATATTCCCGAAATGAATGAGGATGAATTTATAAATTTTCTGAGAGATCTAAAAGCCATAAATCTACAAGCTGCAATACTTAATGTTGTAAAACTATTTTGTGACTCAAATGCCATCGACATTGATTATCCATTAAATATAGCTGTTTCTCCATTGCAAGCGAGCAACATCCTGAAAGACACAATTAAACAAGCTTCTTCAACTTTATGGTAAAAACATAGAGTTGGTAGAATAACTGCATCAAAGTTTAAGCGAGATGTAATGCCCCCAGGACTGCCATTCCAGCTGGCCCTACCACCAGTGATCGCACCCCGCATGTGCGGGTCAAAAGGACCACCGTATATAATGTTGGGACTTTTCCCCATGTCTCTGGCTTCAACGGTGACCTTCTCAATATTGTCTTCCCCATACTTGGCACTCTTAAGTGCTCTGTTGCTGGATGCAATGAGAGCTATGGTGGTGAAAGATACACCTCAGCACTGCAATCGCTTATCAGACATATCGAAGGGTTCCATAATAATGAGATCAAGAGGATTCAGAGGTGGTGTTCCTACTGCCAATGCAATACACCTGGCAGGGTTTCTTACCACGAGTGCTTCAATGGCAACCGCTTCTATATCACTGATGGCTCCGCCCCTGAGCTTCAACACAAATGCCACAGGTGTCATGCCGCCTTTCCTTCTCGCCAAGGCTTCACGAATCACTAACGGATTCACAACGAAGAAGACAGAAAAGCTCACAGAGAAAACATGAGGCGCTTTCTCAACAACAACGCCAATCGTTACCCTGTATCTAGGGCACAAACCCAGCAATCTGGTAATAACATGCCTCCGCCTTCTGCCTCTTCCTCTGTCGCCAATTCGGTTCTCGATACATGGATCATGACCCTAACGAGGACCATGCCGATCTCGTGGGCCTTGGTGATGAAGATGATGCTCCTGTTGATGATGAAGATGGAGAGTATCATCTCCAGAACGACCTAATTGTCAATCCTGACGCTGACAACCCCTCCAAAATATACCAGTCAAACTTCTCCAATATTTATAAGTCTTTCTCCCCCGGCAAGTGGGATGACTTCGAAGAAACTCTTCATCAATTCATCGACTTCACACATGACAAAGTCGGCCTCAAAAAGTTTCCCCCTGGCATGCGGTCGACCAAAAAGTTCAATAACAAGGATCCTGCTGCCATGCAGCGGCTGTATAGGCGCAATAGACGGCGGGCTGCTCGTGAAGCCTTGAACATTCCAAATTCACAGTGCCACGTCCCTGCGAAGGACCTGCAGGACAGGTTTTTCAAAGATTATGACAACCTCTACAACCCATCCATTTTCTCTTCCCATTCAGAAGATTATGAACCACCCGACACATCCATCTTTTCACCAATCGAGATCCAGAGCAAACTTAATAAATGCGAAAATACTGCTCCTGGTCCTGACAGGCTAACTTATCAACATCTGAAGAAAGTCGATCCTGACTGCAAAACCATAGCCTCTATCTTTAACGTTTGCCTTAAAGCCAAACGTATCCCGCAATCTTGGAAAGACTCCACAACAATTTTTATCCCCAAGAGTGGCGATCCCTCTGACCCAGGAAACTGGCGGCCCATCGCCCTGTCAAATACTTTATACAAGTTATTCACGAGCCTTCTCGCTAAGCGCATCTCTGCTTGGATCGAAAATAACAACCTCCTGTCTCCTGATCAGAAGGGTTTTCAGCCCTTCGATGGCACCGTGGAGAATAACTTCATGCTCGAATATCGCCTTCGAGTTGCCAAAAAACTCAAGAAAGAAATATGCATTCTGCTAGTCGACATAAGAAACGCATTCGGCTCAATCCCCCACAAAGCCATCGTGGATGCATTACGGGCCCTCGGTGCCGGTGATCTCATCTGTGACATTGTTACAGATATTTACACCAACGCAAAAACCTGCTTGCTCACTTCTGAAGGTATCTCCGAGTCCATTGACGTTCTCTGCGGTGTCAAGCAGGGATGCGCCCTTAGCTCTATCTTGTTTATCATTACCATCGATCCAATCCTGAAAGCCATTCAGCGTGGCCGTGATGGCCTTCACAACCTCTCATACGCTGATGACGAAGCTGTCATTGAAGACAGCGTAGAAGATCTCAACACTTCTATTGACATCCTTGTCAATACTGCTTCTAAAATTGACCTGTCATTTAATCCAAAAAAGTGTTTCAGTCTCCACCGTCGCTCCGACCATCAATCCTGCCTTCCGACGCAGTTCCACATCAATGGCGAGCGTGTTGCTGTTCTCATGAATTACGATGTTACTTCCTATCTTGGGAAGTCTTTCGGCTTTCGCATCATTCCCGACTTGGCCGATATTGATGTCTTCATAAATACTGGAAAAGAAATCCTCAACTCTAACTTGGTCCCATGGCAAAAAATTGATGCTCTAAAAACTTTCCTCTATCCATCGTTTCATTATGCCATGAGGACCAACCAGTACCAAAAAACCGACTGGCATCGTCTCGATCTTGCCCTCAAGCCCCTCATAAAGAAAACCCTTGGTCTCCCTGCTTGTGCTTCAAATGAATACCCTTATGGTGATACCAACTCCGGGCTCTTCGGCATCCCCTGCACTTCTGATGATTGTGAAATAGCTAGAGTTGATACAGCCTTCAAGCTCCTTACCTCTCTTGACCCCAGGGTTTGTGAAAGTGCTTGGGCTGATCTTGCTCAAGTCGTCAAAACTAGGGCAAGATGCGAGGTGACGCTTAATGTAATTGAAGATTATTTATCAAATTGTGACTTTGATGGTCGGAGCGGAGACTCCTCCAGCTTATGGTCGTTCGCCAGGCACGCGTCTGGTTCTCTCAACGTGAGATGGAATACCACCACTGCACCCGACATCTCCATCACCATTGGTGATAAAACCATCACCAATCGTCGGTCCATCTTCCATGACCTGAGAACCAGTCTTCGCAAAGATCTTGCTACCGTGCTTGGGAACAAACCTTTTCAAGGCAAGACCCTTTCTTGTTTTAGTAAGGATAAGGCCTCTTTCCATTTCAATAGGACCGGGTACTATATCAGGTTCACCGATTGGCGGTTCATCCACAAGGCTCGCCTCTGTTGCGTGGCGCTCAATGGATATCTCCCCAACAAGGATGGTCATGACGAGTTGTGTCGTGTCTGCTAGGAAAAGCGGGAAACCCTTCCTCACGTCCTCAACCACTGTGAGCCCCAGCTCCATCGGGAACCCGCAGACACAACAAAATCGTCAAACGGATCATAGAAGCCGCCAAACTCTGGACCGTCATCGCAGAGAACCAAATCATCGGCAACACTGGGCTGAAACCTGATTTAGTCCTCTCCCGTGAAGACGAAGTCGTTATCATCGATGTCACTTGTCCTTTTGATAATGGGTATGGGGCCTTTACCGGTGCTAGGAAGGACAAGATCGCAAAGTATGCTCCTTTGCGTGATTACTTCAAGTCGTCCTTTAAGAACATCCACATCGACGCCATCATTGTTGGCTCCCTTGGATCCTGGGATCCCAAGAACGACAAAACCCTTCTCAAATTCTGTTCCAAAAAGTACCTTAAACTCATGAAAAAGCTCGTTGTCTCTGAGACCATCCGCGCCTCCAGAGACATTTTCATCCATCATACGAGCAGGTACCCTCAGGTGGATTATCGTTCAAGGGAATATAGGAAGAAGAGACCGATCAACATCCAACGGGACCCTTCTCCACTTCCACCTATTGAAAGGATCCCCTCTACTAGTTCTCAAAACGCCATCTTCTCCTTCATCAATGATGGTCGCGATGATGGAATTCCTAGCACTGGCATCTCCCCTATTATCGCCGATTGTTCGGTTGATGGTGACAGGCCAGTTGCTGACAACGTGAGTTCCTCTCACATTTTCACTACCACTTACGTTGACAATCTCATTGTTACTGCCGATCTCCATGATGCTCCTGTCTCCCCATCGAACACAAGTGGTAACTCCGCCCACTATTCTCAAGAACTCTTTGAGAACATTGATCTTCTCTCACCTGTTCTTCAGGATACTTCCCCCACGGGAGATCATCCCGTTCCTGGTGTGAAATATGTTTCGGGGGGTGCCCATGAACTTTGTCCGAGCAATGCTCAAGTTATGGCTCCTCCCACTAGAGAACTGTATCAGAGCAATGCTCCAGTGTCTCTCCATCACACTAAGATGGATCCCACCTCTGTTGAAATATGTGCCAACAATATTGAGGATAACCAAGAACTTTGTGTAAGTGATGGCAAGTCTTGGCTCCTCCCACCCGTGAACTGTTTTCGAGCCAAGCTCCAGTCACACTCCTTTCCACAAGGATTGACTCTCCCCCCACTACTACGTGTGGTTACAATGTGGGTAGTAACCAAGAACTTTGTGTGAGCAATGCTCAAGTCTTGGCTCCTCCCACAAGTGAACTGTTTATGAGTCAGGCTCCAGTCACTTCTATCATCCCAATCACCACTGGTATGGTTGACTTCAATTCCCATACCTCCACCTCCATTCCAGTGATTGCTTCGGAGGCTCCGCCCACATACAGTTCGGCCAGCCTTTCTAAGCCTTACATCCATGGTACACAATATGTTACTCACGGCATCAATCTCGCCCGCAGCCATAGACTTTTGGACGAAGCTTCTCGAGCTATCGCCGAAGAAAAAAGACTCTGTGGCCTCTCCCAATCTGCCACCTTCACTGCTCCACCTGAACTTGAATCTGTGCCCTGCATTCATGTTCCATACAACAACAGCAGTCTAATTGTACAAAGCCAACCTGCTTTTGTCAACTTTGCTCCTCCCACTGGCAGCACTATGTGTTCTTCTTCCCAAAATAATGTACTAACACCTACTTCCATTAACAATGTGTTAGCACCCTGTAACCAGGGTAATGTTATTTTTGCCTCTAACCCTAGCAGTAGTGCTAATAATAACAATGTTTTATTTAACTTTAATGGTAATCATAACATTCCCACCCCTGCCAGTGGCTCCTCCCCCATTAAAAAATTTCCTATTTCTATTGTACCTATCGCTAGTAGTAATGTATTAAATCATTCTAATATTCCTAGTTTTTCTTTTAATCATGCATTAAATCATTTAAATTATGTTGTTCCTAGTAATAATTATTTTGGTATTAGTAATAATAGTAATTGTTCTAGCAATATTAATAATTATTGTACTGTTCCTGTCAGCACCACTGCACACGGTATTAACGTCCTGTTTGCCGGCAGTGGGAACGATGGGAACACTGTTCTTAATAACAGGGATGAGAATTGCAAAAAAGCAAAAAGACTGAAACCACACGCAAACAAAAAATTGTACCACATTTTATCCGTAAAAGATACTTTAAGAAATAAAACCAGGGTCTGATTTCCGGGCAAATGGAGACAAGCGCACAAACCTGTATACTACATTACAGGAGTGAAAATAGCCAAATTACACACAGCTCTTAAAACATTGAGTGTGGGTCATATGAAATGCTCGACTTATCAGAATCATGACCGCTCCTGAAAATGAAATAATTTAATTAAGAATAGAGTTTGTGTGTCATAATTTTAATAATTTTTTTAGCAAAAATATGAAAAACTTAGTGGAAATGACAATGGTTAGTTATTTTTCGTCACACGGGCTAATTGGACCAGGACCTACAGCCAGCTTAGTGTGAATTCTGAATCAGGAGTGATTCTGAGTAAAAAAAAAAAATTTGAAATTCACAGCAAAATTTCTGAAAGGTTACAAAAGAGGGGGAAGGGGAGGATACACTAAAAGCACTAAATACACGTATTTTGCGCCATTTTGATGAAATTTGCCGCTTTTTCGAGATCTTTTGACGAAATTTGCAGCTTTTTCGCGATCTTTTGACGAAATGTGCAATTTTTTCGCGATCTTTTGACGAAATGTGCCACGCTTTCGCGATCTTTTGACAAAATTTGCTGCTTTTTCGTGATCTTTTGACGAAATTTGCTGCTTTTTCGCGATCTTTTGACAAAATTTTGCTTTTTTCGCGATCTTTTGACAAAATTTAGCTTTTTTCGCGATCTTTTGAAAAATTTTTCTGCTTTTTCGCGATTTTTTGACGAAATTTTCTACTTTTTCACGATCTTTTGATGAAATTTGCCGCTTTTTCACGATCTTTTGATGAAATTTGCCGCTTTTTCACGATCTTTTGACGAAAGTTGCCGCTTTTTCACGATCTTTTGATGAAAGTTGCCGCTTTTTTGCGATCTTTTGACGAAATTTGCAATTTTTATCGCGATCTTCGACGAAATTTGCCGTTTATTCACGATCTTCTGACAATATTTGTAGTTTTTTTGCGATCTTTTGGTGACATTTACCGCTTTTTCGAGATCTTCTGACGAAATTTGTAGTTTTTTCGCGATCTTTTAATGAAATTTGCCGTTTTTTCATCACCTTTGAATGTTCTTTCAAAATCGGAAGAAAAGTGGAATCGATAGGAAAGTGAAAATTTCGGAAAATAACAAAATTTTGCAGGAGAAAAAATACGGAATCTTCGGAAAAAAGGCGGAATTTTGAGGAAAAAAAAGCGGAAATTCCTTGAAATATCAAAAAAGCGGAAATCCGCCAAAAGACTGAAAATTCTCATCCCTGTAATAATCCTTCTAGTATTAGTAATAATTTGTGCATGAGAGGCAGTAATCCTACTAACAGTGCCAAGGGGCACAAAAACAATGGTATGAATGATGTTGTTATAAATGATGATGAATGCTCCTCTCTCTAATGTCTATCCCGTCTTCCTTTTATTTATAGTGTAATTGTCCCAGGCTAGCGGCCTGGGGGGCCATTCTCCTGAGCAAGCCCCCAGGCCTACCCCTCGCTGCTGGCTTGTTGTAAACTAATTGTTTTTGCTTTCCTATCAATATTTTATGTGTTTTCCTTTTCAGCCCTTTCCTATCTAATTTTTTATTTGCAATTTTTTATTATGTGCTGTATTTCAGCGGTAACTTGATATTTCTTTACTCTTTCAGAGACATGATGATAGGCGGTAACTTGCATATTTCTATGCTAATGATGTTACAAATGCTCTATCTGATCTCTGTTCTTATCAGCTTAATATCTGATACGGGAAGCATCATCAAGCTTAGTAAACTATATGTTATCCTAATAGGGTTAAATTAACAACCAAAGCTGTACAATGGGGATGTACACATGAAAAAACAGCATCAAAACAGTATTCGTCCATGAAAGGTAAAGAACATTTGAATTTTAAGGTATGATAATCTGGGCTAATTATTAGTATTGAGTATCCTTTTTGGGGGGGGGGGGGGCCTCTCCTGATAGACTTATTAGTTGTGATTGTTGTGGGGAAGGCTGTCTGGAAATAAAATGTCCGTATAATTTAAAAGGATGTTCCAAAGAAGATATAGAGAACAGAAGTAGTAGCTTGGAAACAGTGGGGAATACTACATTTTTGTAACGCGATCACTTATTTCTATCAAGTTCAAGCACAGTTGGGAATATCTGGAAGAAAATAGTGATTTTGTAGTATGGACTGAAAAAGCTTTGTTTGTAGAAAGAATTTCAATAGATGATGCATTTTGGCATGTAAATGTGCAGTCTGCCAAAACTTTTTTTCATTTAGTTGTTTTGCCTGAACTGATGGGAAAATACTTTACAAGAATAAAGAATCGCTACAAGATGCAAGGCATTTGCAACCCATGATTATGCATCTTAATAGTTAATTATTTTTTATTATAGTGGATTATTCCATCTCTGAACTGCATTATTTATAATTAGAGATGCAATGTTTTTTAATACTTTGGTTAGCTTGATATGTTTATATTTGTGTAGTAATTTTAATAAACTAATGTTCATATTAAATTCTGTTTTTTCTTGTAGTAACTTCTATTCACTCTCTATCGCAATCAACTCAGCTGTAAAGATAGATATTGATGCGTGAAGCCGATAATTAAAACTAGTGTTATCCATAAAAACCCCACAGCCAACACTAGTCCCACTCGTAGAACCATCTGTATAAATTTCAGTATAGGTATTAAAATTTGCACAATGTGCAGCAAATAACTGTTGGAAAACTGCAGGAGCCAAGGTGTTTTTATTGTATCCTTTAAAAGGATGGAGCGAGGTAATATTAAGAGGTTTTCAAGGAGGGAGATTATGCAATGGACACGGACTCGCCTGAATATTACTCAGAAGGCCATTGTCTATAATGTTCCTGATTCTGGCACCAAGAATGATGGTACAATAAGATGGGATACAAGATGGTCGATGCTGATAAAGAATATAGTGGTCTGTATTTAGAATGTATGTATGAAGAGGATGGCCAGGATGTGAAAGGATACGGTAATAAAATTCAAAAGAGAGTTTTTCACAAATGTGGTGTAGTGCTAGTTCATTGCAGTCAACATACAGACTTAAAGTGGAGAGGTACGAAATGCACCAAAGCAAACACGGAGTGCGCTATGGTGCACAGAGTCGTTTTTTAGGAACAGATTTACATGCGGAACCATAGACCTGGCAGGCATAGTCAGTTTTGGAACGGATCACGGCTTAAGGAGAGAAGTATGGTCTATTTTAAGGAGAGAAGTACGGTCTGCTCCCCAGAAAGTATTTGAAAGCACCTTTAGTAAGTTAAGTGATTTTTCACATTTTGTCTCTGCAATTGTAAAATATGTGGTAAAAAGGTTAGCTTACTATCAAATTGGACACAGAGAAAACGGACACTGTCCACAACAGGAATTTGAGTTGGTCCAATAAAAATTTCAGGATCTGGATGCAGATCCCTATGTCTACAGAAGTGAACACAAGAAGTTTTGTCATGAGAAATTCTAAATCCATTTTTATTAGTCCAATTAAGAATATGGGCGATTGCTTGCAACTGTCTCTCAATAAAGTGGATATCCTGTTCCATGCACATAATTCGAAAGTCGTCATCGTATAAATCCCCTTTGACTGAAGGGGGTAGTACACTAAGAATGTTATTTATTTTAATTGCAAAGAGGGTGACACTCAGGACTCTACCATGGGGTACACCTTCTTCTTGTACATAAAAACTAGAAAGGTCTTCCCCGATTCAGACAAGTCGAATGGCGAGGAAGTTCTTAATAAAAATACAGAGATTCCAACGAAAGTCTAGGTTAAAAAGATCATGAAGGATCCCATATCATCATGTTCTGTCGTAGGCTTTCGCCATGTCAAAAAATACTGACACCAAATGGTTGCGTTTTAGAAAAGGCTGTCCATATGTGATTTTCAAGATTGATCAGGTTATCGATAGTTGACCTACCTCGTCGAAATCCAGTTTGAAATGCAGCAAGGCAATTGTTATTTTCTAAAATATGTACAAGACGACAATTACCATTTTTTCAAGTAATTTGCAAAGACTGCTAGAGAGTGTGATTTATCCTGTAATTATTGGGATTGTTAGCATCCTTCCCTGGTTTAGGAAAGGAATGATAATAGCTTTACACCAGGCATTTGGAAAAAGGTGTAACATCCAAATTTTGTTATAGAATGCAAGTAAATTATTGAGAGAAGTTGTGCAGAGATGTTTAAGCATGGTATAGGTGATGCCATCGTGACCTGGAGCTGATAGATGGCTATTTTGCAAACATTTTAAAAGCTCTGAGAGAGTAAAAGCGAGATTATATTCATAAGAGTAACAGGAGTTAAAATTGAGGCGGGTAGTTTCCATTTGTTGCTGATAAGATAAAAAAGGTTCCAGGCATGAGTCAGAGGCAGAATTAGATGCAAGAGTATTTGCTATGGTTTCAGCAATATTCTTAGGAGAAGCTATTGTTTGTCCATTGTGATTTAAGATTGAGATGTGGTTTTCAGAATATAGATCCATACAATTTTTTACTTTTTTCCAGAGGACTTTACTAGAGGTATTTGAGTTAATGTTAGATACGTATTGAATCCAGGAATTTACGTTGGCTTTTACGGCGCACTCTTCTAGCTTCAGAGTTTGCTTTTTTGTAGGCAATATAGTTAGTATTATTGTGATAACGTCGAAAGGTTCCCCATGCCTTCTGTTGATTTTTTTTTGCAGATTTACAGTCACTATTCCACCATGGCTTCCTGTGTCTCATTGTAGATGAGTTAGGTATGCTAATATCTGCAGCATTGATAATACACTGGGTGATATTATCAACTGCATTGTCTATGTCACCTTCTAACATATGATTTGTGATTTTAGCATGATTTGTGAAAGTTGGCCAGTTGGCTCTGTCATAGTGATAGCGTTTAAAATAATTATTAGAATCACTGTCAGGAGTGGTCTGTGAAATGAAAGTGGGAAAATGGTCAATGCCGTGCAGGTCCTTTGAAATCCAGAAATTCCAAAATGGATAGATAGATTAGGAGCAGAGTATAAGATCAATTGCATGAAAGGAGCGCGTTGGCTCATGAAAATAAGTATGATCACCATTATTCAGCAGGCATAGGCCATTGTCAGAAATGAATTTCTCTATTAAATCACCACGTTGATTAGAGTCATTGTTACCTCACAGCTGACTATGCCCATTAAAGTCTCCAACAATGATGTAAGGAGTGGAGAGATAAGGTTAAGGAGAAGCATGCAGCATGCTCAGTGAAAAAAAGAGACATCAGGACCTAGTACTTCTAAAAGTGGGCAACCTGGCCTCTCCAGTTTTTTCATTGCAGACAAGATAACTATAAGAATGACTGCTGACACCTTTAAAAACATCTTAATTTAATTGTACAAAATACCTGCATTCCAGGGGTTAATGGCGAGATGGCTAGGAAACTTGTAATCTCATTAGACAGGGAGAGCATCCAAAAAATTATTATCGATAGCTATAAGCATGAAATACAGTTTGAAAGATGACCTCAGAGGAAAGTTCATATATTTAAAAATGGATGCAGCTACAAGACACAGAGTAAACTATTTTGACATTAATGCTAGATTTATAAATAAAGATGAAGTGATTGTAACAAAGACATCGGCGGTAAAAAATACTCAAGCTCATCATGACAGCCATTATCTCCAGAAATTAATCGAAGGCATTTTAAAAGAATTTGAAAGAAAAAAAAAGAGTACATTCTCTGCATAGTTACTGATAATGCTTCTAATATGATTAAAACAATTCAGAGGATAAATGATTCAGAAGATGAGGAATATCCATATGAAGGTTTGGATGATGTTTTCAATGTAGTATCAAAACTTTGTCAGATAAAACATTTGGGTTGTACAGTCCATACATTGCAGCTTACCATTAGAGATGGATTAAAAGAAACCCATTATTGGCAAAGATATTATTGGCAGATTTAGGCAGACAGCAACAGCAACAAGAACCCCCAAAATTGATGCCATTCATAGAAGGAGAGCTTGGAAAGGAGCAGTTATAGATCAAGCAACCTGATGGGGAAGTACTTAATTAATGATAGAGGTTATTAGAGTTGAGATCTTTTTTAGACGGTATGGATAATCTTAACGTCTCACAAACAGAATGGAAAGATCTCTCGGAATTGGAGAAAGTCTTCTTTTACTTTTTTTTTTTTAGGAAAATCAAAGAGAGAGAGTTTTTGACTGTCAGACATGGCAGTCAGAATTTTTGGAGGTGTACTCCCCATCGACTGGATGGGCAAGGAATTTAGCGTGATAAAAAGCCACCGTATCAAGTGGCTACGTGACAAAACATATCTGGAATCCCAGGACTATAGCCTCAAAGTAGAACGCATTGAGTTCTATCGCGATTCTGTCCATGTCCAGAGCAAAATTTACCGAGGAGCCCAGAGAGCAGTTGATACTGCTGCCACGGAGAATGCGAAAAATCATCAGAGCTCCATCCGAGATGTGCAGAACCTAAGGCTTAACACCATAAAAGCAGAACTTGCAGAGATTGAAGGGAAGGCTATCCAACCCAGCGAGCAGAGCTTGACACTCCAGTCTTCATCACCAGATGGAGACACTGATCCAGCCATGGATACCGTATCTGAGGTGGGTAGTTCTTCTCAGCAGTGCCCCTTTTATTGAAGTAAAATCTAAAAATCCAAAAAGATCCATTGAAGAAATTCACGACCCATTTGGCCATCCTAAAAATAAAATTGCAAATACTATAAATTTTAATAGTACCAATAGATTCAACTCAATAACTGAAGTCATCTTAAATGATAAAACCGTCCACCAGCCACCAAAGCCTCCAACTAAAAGAGTCCAGACTCCTAAGGTCGACTTCATTTCTATAAAAACCCCTGATACCAGCCTTGAAACTGTCAATCTCCTAAATAAAATAAAATTTAAATCCCAGTGCAGTTTCACTGTCAGCCACCGGGGGGGGGGGGGGGGGGGGGGGGGGGGTATTCACTAGACTTTACACAGCTACAATCCCAGATTATCAACTAATAAAACAAACCCTTGATGAACTAAATGTGGAACACTTTCTGTTCCCCGAGAAAAATGCCTCCCTTCTTAAAGTTGTCATTAGAGGATTACCCATAAATATGGAAGTAGAACAAATTCACGCAGAACTCGCTAAAAAATCCCTCCCCATCATTAAAGTCGCACAAATGACTAGCTTTAGAACTAAAAACAAACTCCCCTTATTCCAAATTCAGCTGACTGATATCCCAGTAGCCAAAGAAATTTTTAAAATCGAAAACTTACTCTACCGCATCATAAATGTGGAAAATTATAATCCAATCCCCCCCCCCCCTCCCCCCGAGTGATGCAATCCCAGACAACCACAGTCGTCCTTCGGACGCTCTACAATGATCCTAAAAATCCTGTAGTCGTCATATCCTATAAAACTATCCTGTGAATGTCCGCAGAATACTAAAGAACGGACCAATTGAAACCGTCCTCAAAACGACCGGAGGATATTCCAAGACGGATCCCGAGAATGCAACCGTGAAACCAGCCATCCTACTTACCAGAAATGGCGTTTATTTTGATTCCTCCGTCGATGTTTAGATGAGATCTGTCGCTGGTCATGGCAAATTCAAATATGAAGAAAGTGAATGTGGATGTAAGGTAAGAATTTTCTTTCATTTTGTAATGCATTTCTTTATAACTATTCTGTCTATATATTTATGTTATGTTAGAAAAACTTTTACTTTATTAAGATGAAATTTAAAAAAGAAATTAGGCCTAGTCATCGCACGATTAAAACGTGGAATAGAAGGAAAAAGATGTCAGCAATTCTTGTCGGTTGAATTAAAACTACAATATATGTTAAAGTTAAAACAGACAGAATTAAATGAATTGTATTCTTAATTCCAAAATAAACAGTAAGCGTATAAGATTTTTTATAGACACATCAATTTAAGCTGACATTTTAAATTCATTCTTTAACCACTTAAAAATAAATTTGAAAAATCGCCGCGTTTTTCGACACCCCTTTTTTGCTATTTGTTCACATTAATTTAATATTTATCAATGTTTATTTAGGTTCTAAACAGGGTAGGTAACTTGAACTTCTTATTATGATATTTTTTTTTTTATTTCTATGCAGGTGTTTTTGCATATCAAAACATTCTACATTTAAGGCTTTTCTTGAAAAAAAAAAATATTTCAGAAAATTAATATTACTTCTAGAAAAAATAAATAATACTTCTGAAAATTACCATTACTTCTTGAAATAAAAAAATACTTCTGAAAATCAATATTACTTCTTGAAAAAAAATTAATAATACTTCTGAATAGTGTGAATTTCTTGGTGCATTAACAAAGTCATTTTTATATATGCATTAAATTTGCAGGCATTAATATTCAAGTGCTATAGAATTAAAGGAATAACTTGAGTATTCGCCCTGAGCCCGCTATCTATTTTTTTTTTTTTTTTTCCATTTATAACCACTTTAAGCTTAATTTTCGAAAATTCAAAGACAAACAACAAATAACAACAACAAAACAATCGAAATGGAAAAATTTTAAACAGAAATCGGCATTCTAAACCTCATTTGTAAAAAGAAAAATAGGGAGGGGGAATTTGTAAATAGCAGACAGCAAATATACATAAATTTTAAAACAATAGAATAAAGGAAATATTCATTTTTAAAAGTATATATTTCAAATTTACAGGCAAAAAAGATTCGGATATTAACATGAAGAATTTACAAATGAAGAAATTTAAAATCGGCAAAAAAAATCTTGCCCATCTCCAGGCGAATACTCAAGGGTAACTGAATTGAATTAGCATTGCCGATTTTACTATAAATGCATTATTATATTACATCTAGTAGTAATCCATGGAAAGCTTATTTGATTTATATGTTCATTTCTCTCAAAACATAGCATGATTTCAGCTTAATTATTAAGATGCTACATGCCGCAGAATGGTACACATTTTAAAAGCAACGTTAAAAACGCCAGAATAAACAAATATTCACAAAAAATTTTTGTTTATTCTGGCGTTTTTAACGTTGCTTTTAAAATGTATATGATTTCAGCTTGTCTTGATAATGCATGTCAATGATGAATTCAGAGGGTGGACCAGCGGGGATATTCCTCTCCCTCTCCTGAAAATTCAAGAAAAATGCTGATTTCTATAATTCTGCCAGGCTGTTTTTTAAAAGAAATGTGAACACTATTTTATATGGTTTTCTTTGTAGAAAATATGTTTTGGTAGTTATCTCGTAGATACACCAATATTTCTTTTTGGTGCAAAAATCATAATGTTTTGTCTGGTATGACAACACGGCAAAACAGATAGTGTGTTTTTTATTAAATTAAACTTTGTGTCTGTTTTACAAAACAATTTGTATTTTTAAAAAATGTGTAATGTTTTATTTATTATAGAGTAAATGTGTGTGCCTTATAATAAAAAAAAAGTTTTTTTTTTTTGCAATAACGTAAATGTGTGTTTTATATATATATATAAAAATGTGTGTGTGTTTTATATTAAAGTGCATGTGTGTGTGTTTTCATTATAAAATAAACTGATTCAAAATATAATAAAACTAACATGTAGTTTTTGCACAGTATGCCCAACAAATATTTCAGACCAGGGTTTTCTTGCCAAAATGGCTCAAAAAGCACCAACCTTGGTGTGGCTGCAGCATCTGTTCAATTTTGTTTTACTATTTTTCATGTAGCAAGGCTGTTTAAAAGATTCAGATAATAAATCAATTTGAAAATGTTTACAATATGATGTAGCAGGTCACTTTAAAAATTTAAGATGATTTGGATTATCAATTTTCTATTAATTACATGTTGTAAACAATATATTTTTGCTTTATTTTGTTCGATACATAAAAATATTCAATCCTGTGTTTTTATGTACAGGTCAGTAAAAAAATAAAGCACTCCATTGTTGCTCAACACTTTGTGTTGTTACATTTAAAAAAATTAAATATTTTTCTTTAATGTAATTATGAAATTTTAGATGAACTTCATGTTGACTCTAGAGGGAAAAAAAAAAAGAGGGGGGGGGGGGGGGTTCTCGGATTGGAATTAAAAAAAAAAAAAATGGCACTTGTGTCGCAAAAAATATTTTTGAATTTGTTTGTTTAGACTCCTTTTTATCAGTGGATTTTTGCTATATTTTCCCGCAGTTGAGTGAATTTTGCTAATTTTCTCCTTATTGATTGATGAGTTTCAGGATTTATTCCGTGCAATCAGTTGATGAATTTTGCATTTTTTTCTGCAACTGGATGAAAATTTTCATGATTTTCTCTCACGATATTGACTGTTGAATTTCATGTTTTTTCCTATGATTAACAAATTTTGCTGTATTTCAAAGCAACTTCCTAAACAATTTTTTTTTTTTTTTTTTCCAGCGATCGACTTGCGAATTTCAGTTTCTTTTGAAAACTGAAAGGCAATTTTTTTATCCAACCGATTGATGAATTTTATGATATTTTATATCTACCAATTAGTGAAATTTGCCTTTTTTTGTCCTGTGCTACCGATTTGCAGAACTTTTGGGGCTTTTTTTTTTCATATAATCGGTACTTGAATTTCACAATTTCTCCATGGCAGGTCGATGAAGCAATTGATAAACTCCAGATTTTTCCTCATGATTTACTGGCAAAACTTGCAAAGTTTTTTTTCCATGTGATTGAATGGCGAAATAAGCGATTATATTATTTTCTCATGACAGACTGAAGAATTTTGCAATTTTTTTTTCTCTAACTAAATTAATATGTCAAATTTCTTTTTTTCCCCCTCTTACATGACCGATTGACAAATTTTGCAACACTTCCCCACAAACAAATGCTGAAATTTATATAATATTTCCTGTAAATAATGGACATATTTCATGAGTTATCCCCCCCCCCTTCCCCTCACAGCTAAGAAAAGAAATGAGTCGAAAGGGTGCATCATAAATGTCAGCAAGGGACACAGGGTGTATAAAATAATTAAAAGGGCTGCCAGATGCATACACTGTGTAAAAAAGGCTGTTCTGACGCCACATAAACGAGTTAAAAAGAGCTGCCAGGTGTTGCGCCCTGCAAAATTGGCCTAGGGTCCACACTAGAATTGCATTTATAACTTTTTAAAATATCTTTATTTAAAACTGTACCATAAAATCCTGTTATTTCCCCTCCCCCTAAGAAAGAAATGACGAAAAATTGTAAAATAATCTGGGGGGTGCTTGCACAAGATTTTTTCATGACATTTGTGGGGGATTTTGGGGACATTTGGTGAACCTTGCAGGAGTTTTTTTCGCATTGCTCTGACCAAAATCACGTTTCTTCCGTAATACTTTGACGAAATTCTTTTTTTTTTTTTTTTCATAACCCTTTGATGAAATGTGCAGGGTTTTTATTTCAATCCTTTGATGAAATGTGTGTTTTTCACTGGATTCTTTGACTGAATTTCTTTTTTCTGCAATCTTTTGACGAAATTTGCATTTTTCCAAGATCTTTTGATGAAATTCATGTTTTTTCTGCGGTCGTTTGACGAATTTGGCTTTTTTCGCGATCTTTAGACAAAATGTGCAGTCTCTGCTATCATTTGGTGTAATTCATGTTTTTTTTGCAGTCCTAAGACAAAATTGGCAATTTTTTCTGTGAACGATTGATGAAATTTATTTTTTCTGTGACCGTTTGTCGAAATTCACATTTTTTTATGTCCGAATTGTTGGACTATGGACTGATGCCTGATTTTTTTATTTTCTCAACCGAATGCTTAATTTTTCAGAAAATTCGGAACAGAATAATCCCTGTGTTGGGAATGTCATGTTTAGAATTCACGCCCCTTTCTGATGTGGCGAAAAAATAAAATACTTGGTATTGATTCTGACATTGACATGCAGGGTGGAACTTTTTTGGAAGTAGGTGATGCTTTATTGGGATTTTTTTTTTTTTTGGTACTTCTTAGTTATCCCGTCGACCAATTTCGCCAAATTATATACATTGACATAATATTTATTTTAAATAACGAAAGAACAAATAAATTAGTAAAACATTAATAAATAAACAAATAAAATGTCAAATTAATGGTTTTATTGGCCATTATTGACATTTAATCTTACAATTAATTAATGAATGGCAACCATTATTGGCATTTAATCTTACAATTTGGCGACAGTAATTTGGTCGGCGGGATAACTAAGAAGTATCTTTTATTCTTTTATTTTAGATACCTTGGAAATAATTAGTGAAAAATCTATATACAAATTGAGCTGCATGCTGTCAAAAAAAATCATCAAAAATTCTCCCCAACAGTGGTAAGTTTAACTGAATTTTTTTTGTTGTTGTTGTTGTTTCTTCTAAAAAATATAAGATCATGTGAGCATGTATTTATTATAATATTTAAATTATTATATTTTATTATTATTTAATACAGTATAATATTTTTCTTTGAATAGTAATAGTTTTGGTTTCAAACATAATTATGAATTGTGTCAGTTTGGGATATTTTGATATTTAAAAAAAGAAAGTTTGCTTTGTTATGAAAACTGTTTTTTTTTTTTTTCCGATAATTTTAAAAATGTTTCTGTTGTCAGAAATTCAACCTAAGTTTAGAGAATAGACTTAATTTTAAAATGTAGTCCGTCCCGCTTAATTGCATACAGTTGGTTCCACTGAATTGTATGCATTTAAGCGAGGACATTAATTAATGTTATCAGCAAACGCTATCATTTGATTATATGCCACAGATATGATAAATATTAATGGAGAATATTTACCTAATAAATTAAAAACTACTGTATTAATAACTTTAATAAATAATTTATTATTACTTTATATATAAAAGTATATGTAATAAAGTATAAGGTATTATAACACTATTTACGGTACATGGTTTAATTTTTCATTATAATTTATGTGAAAATTAAAATGAAAGTTAAATAGAAAATTTTTGTTTTTAAATCATACCTTTGAAAATAAAAGTTTCTGCATAAATTCTTTTTTATTTTTCAATTATTTGTCAATTTATTTCTCTTTTTTTCATTTGCCTACACAAAAAATCCTTTGGGATTTTTTTTTTTTTTTTTCATATCTTGACATTTTTCTCCACTTCCAGTGCTAAATATTGATCTTTTATTGGTCTACTTTCACCCGATTCCAGAATTTTTCAAAAAATACCCCCAGCATCTTGAGTCACTATATGTACGACAAGCTTTAAAAGAAAAACACAATTGTCCAAATTCAACACTCTCATAAGTTGCCAGAATTAAGATAAGTCATCTTACACGACTATTTCTGCTCTTTGATTGTAAATATAACAAACCATTGTTACACAAAAAAAAAAGTTCTTCTTTTTTTTCCATTCACCACTATAACATGAATTCATAAAATCCGGATTACTACTAGTAGATTGGCGATATTTATGCAATTAACCGGGGATTGTTATGTGATAAAACGAGTACATTTAAAATTAGCCTTATGGGGAACGCCTCTGTTCCACGGCATTCTATGCATATAAGCGGGGTATGCAATTATCCATTACCCGATTAAGTGGGGCCGACTGTATTTTATAATTTAAACATTATGAAATGTTTTTTTTTCCTGGTATTTTTCACATGAATTTGAGTACTGCAGTATTATTTATGGATATCCCAAATTAACTTATGTATAGAAAATTACAATATCATACCAGCCAAAAAGCAATGACTATTAAAATGCTTATGTCAAAGATTTTTTTTTCAGTCATGTGACTATTGAAATTTTCTATTATACATTTTACCTGCCAAATACATTTAATTCAACTTGTATTCTTTTTTCTGCTCAAATAAATCTTTATTTTATGTTGGAAATTTTTTATGTTATGACCAGGGGTGTAAAAGTGTAGGTGCCCAACGCGTCTCTCACCTATAAATTTTATTAGTTTTCTTCGTTTAAATTTTATTAGCATTCTTAGAAAAAATTTAGACGAAAAATAATGAATAAAATTTATTGATGAGAGACTGCCCGCTGGTGCTTAGATTTTTACACCCCTGGTTATGGCTATGAGCTTTATTTCGAATCTAAACATTCTGAAACATATTTTGATTTTTAATATTTAAACTCTAGGTGCGTTTCTATTATATCAACACCATTGTACCAAGCATGATACTTGGTGCCAAATAGAAAAAAAAAAACTGTTGGTATAAAAGTGATCATTTAAAAAATATACTGTTTCAAACTTTCACACTATTTTACTATATCAACACAAATATATACTTACAATAAAAGAACAAATGAATATTATACAATAAAGTAAAACTAGGTTTTTAATTCAGTCATGAAGTTATAAGTGTCTCTTAGCATTGTTTGTAGCAAACATTTGATTTTTATATATATATATATATATATATATATATAAAGACGTCACACGATATCAATGCGATAAAATTGTAAACAATGACATATATTGCTTTTGTTATAGCATTTTGCGACGATCTATATTATCTTAATAGACTAGGTATGATATTCAGCACCAACAAAATTGTATCTAATTAGACTGTGAAATGTTCATAGTCGGTATCTCCAGGGGTCAAGGCAGTTTTTTTTTTTTTTTTTTTTTTTTTTTTTTTTTTTTTTTTTATGAGGCCTATTTTATGAAAAGTAAAAGTTGCTTTCGTGAAATTTATTTTTTTTTGGGGGAAAAATAACATTTTTTAATGAAAAATGAAATCTAGTTACATAAATTTGAACCAATAATTTAATAATAATAACTTATTTAATTCCTTATGCTAAAGTTTTTCTTTCTGGCAAACTTTTTTTGTTTGTAAATTATAACCCAAGAAAATGGCATGGTTTGCAATAAAAATCTGTTGCATGGATAGGATTGTGATATCAGCATACATTTTGGCAAGGTGTTTGTAGGGATCTGTCCAGACTTTTCTGACAGGGTCCTGTTTTTGTGAAACTGAAGTTTTTCTTATTTTTGTGAAAATTCTACTCATAATTTTGTGAATTTTAAATTATCGATGTCTTCATGTTCTATCCTTCTTGTATAAAAAGCTAAGTAATAAGCTCTTTGGTGAGTTCAACTGCTTACTTACAGGCCTGATTTTATTTTTAAATGACTAAATTTGTGGAAAAGTTCAATTTGAAAGCGAAAACATTCTATGAAATCTCTATTTAAGAGACAAATTATTTTGTGAAGGGTCCTGTTTTAAGATAAATAATTTTGTGAAGGGTCCTTTAAAGGACCTAAAATTTTCCTAAACATATCCCTGGTTTGTATAACAGAAAAGTATGAAACTCATTTAGTATTATTTAAGATATTTGTTATAGTTTTTTATGTTTATGAAAAAATATAATAGAATAACACCCCACCTGTCTTTTGGTTTATATAATAGCACCTCTCTGGCCCCTCTTTCAAAAAATTAGCACCCATCTTGCTGCTCATCCAAAAAATTTGCACGCTTCTTGTCTCTCATTTGACAAAATCTTCCCTTTCTCTTTTTGGCATTAAAACAATTGTTTGCATAATAAAAACTGAAGTGCCCTAAGCAATCCATAAAATTCCGTAAAGATTTTAATTCATTATATGTTGGTGATCAGTATATTGGTACATTATAGTAGACACAATTCATTAATAATTCATTAAATTAAACATAGATGATCCTGCTTTATTTTGTATGTCAGTGTAATGTATTGATGCTCAATTTATTAATTTTATTTTTAATAAACAGAGAAAAGGGATGAATTGTAATTATATAATGGTTATATATATTATATATACACATCGAGAATTTTTTTCCCAATGAAAGTAGTTATTTTTAGTTTCATTCGTTC
This sequence comes from Maratus speciosus, assembly GCA_963932465.1. Lineage (NCBI taxonomy): Eukaryota > Metazoa > Arthropoda > Arachnida > Araneae > Salticidae > Maratus > Maratus speciosus. The sequence continues at coordinate 425,455,115 of OZ010798.1, forward strand.
CCCATTTTTAGTTTCAAAGTTATTGTGCCATCCCTTACCCAACATGCCAAAACAAATTTCTGACTAAGGGCTTCTTCCATTTTAGAAATTGTTTTAGGTCTGTTTTGTTTAATTTTCTGAACTGTGTGTAGGGGGAAGTTACTGCACTGCTGGTTGGATTAGCAGTTACCTTCTCTTTTCTTGCAGTGTGTGACATGCCTTATGTGGCTTCTCCTTGTGTCTGGCTGGGGTCGAGAGCTGTGATCTTTCATGGCTTTGATCTCGGCTTGTGGTCTAGAGGAGCGATTGGGCCGCCCGTTCTACTCTTGTAGGCCTCTAAAAAGGATATCTTGAACTTTCGTTCGATACCTACCTGGAAGGTGTTTTGTTACATTCCCCTCGAGGCATAATGCCTAGTGACAGTCTAGGATCCATGTAGCTTTCGGCTTTATGGAGTGATGGTTCTGCCCTGTTTGATGTGCAGAGTTCTAAGTGAGGTAGCTCTTGTGCTTGACACTTATAGTACTTGAGGGGTACCCTCGAAATATAATGTTAGCAATTCATGGTGAGAAGTTTCTGAACATTGAGTACTTGTTGGTTTGATGGTATCTGTTGTTCACCAGTGGGAGGCCCACTGGCTTTAGCCTACTTGGCAACGTCTTATTTATTTTGCGACATAGCCGCCATTGTGCAGATGTTTCCTTGACTTTCGGACTCGTCAAAATATTCCATGTGTAATAAATTATCAGGCTGCAGCAGAGACTATGTTGTGTTGTGGCCTTCTGTCTTCCTCGCTTAGCTGTTTCGAATGGCAGGTTGATGTCGTGGTGATTGGGCGTCAGTTGATTCCTTTTGGGATATGTTGCTACGTGATCCCCTAGAAAGGAGGACCGTATGTATCTGCTTGGCTCTGGTTCAGGGAACTTTGGTTTTTACATTCCTTAATTGGGAAGGTCTGTGTGTGTGGGGGGGGGGGGGACAGGCAAATTAAACTTTATCCTGGGCACAGTTTTCTCTTTGCATGGTCCTGTTGCTTGTAATTACCATAATTTTTAATTATTAAAAATGGTATTCTCATCAGTTATAAATATTAACTCTCTTTTGATACAAAATGAGACAGGTGCTTCATGTTGATGTTTGACATAAAATAAGATGTGCAATTATGCTGCTTTGTACTTTTTAATAGTTTTTTCAAGCATTTCCTAGGGCTTAAAATAATAAAATTCCTAAAAATAATTGTAAATTTTACAAAAAGATCTTTTGAAGAAACAAACAATAAGAAATTATTGTATATCTTGTGTATATATATATTGATTTATTCCTTTTGAATGAATGTGATGCACCAATAAAGTTTAGTAGAAATGTATATTTTGTCTTTTCTTCATTATAGATGTGTGCAGCGTAAAAATTATTTTGTGACAAGTGCAGGCAGGAGAAACTGGAAAGTTGGATTGTTAAAAAAAAGTTTTGAAACTATATTTTGTAATGTGGAAGGTTGTAAAAAATATTTGTTTTGTATTTTACTGTGAAAGTTTTAAATAAATATTTTTTGTATTTTGCTGTGAAAATTGTAAATAAATACTTGTTTTGCTTTTAATGTGTATGTTTTATTGTGTAATTCGTAACTTTAAGCTTTTTAATATAGGAATTATTTTAATAATTAATAAACAAAATAATTCAACAGCGATTATCATTTTTTCGTACTATCATTCTTAACACTGCTGAATATATTTTATAAATATTTCTTTTTGTCTTTTATTTTTTTTTTCCTTTACTGGTCTTAAATTAAATTAGGAGTAAACTTTGACTTTTTATTTTGAATAACATTTTCAGGTATTAACTTTTGATAATTTGTATGTAAAGATTAAACTTTTCTTTGTCAAATAATTTAAGTTTATTGTTTTATATTCAGCATTTAGTGTAATATGTGCAATCATTTAAAATGCAATTAAAATATAGAGGTTCTTATTCATTAAAATGAGAACAAAGGATGAAAAGAGTATCTTAACTTTTCTGCAGTTTGTGTTAATTCTTCATGTTCATAAAAGGCATTTACTGAGCTATTACCAATTGTATAAAGTTAAATGTATCCATGGCACTATCATATTTTGTTAAAGTAAGGTAATGTATTTAAAGGTAAGTAAAACATTAAATTTAAAGTTGTATTTTACAGCCAAATTATCACAACAGTAAAATGTGCTTTGGTCACTAAATATAAAATGGCATACTTTTTGTACTTCATTTATTTGACTTCAAAAATATTAAGATGTATTATGCAGTAGCTTTTTTCTATTAAAAAAATGTAAAACAATCATCAGAGCAACAAAATTATACTTTTTAATTTCATGTGGCACTTCATCACAGGACAATCAAATGCATAACATTTGTTACAGATACTGGGTGTTCCTAAAGTGCATAGTGGATCAGGTAGTCCCATGCTTTTTTTAGTAAGTAAATCAAATAATTGCAAAATGAATAAAATTGTCATTGAAAAAATGGTTCTTATGGCAAAAATAGTAAATTACAAAAATGTTCAACTCCAGATATTAAAAAATATCTGCAAGACTATCTTAAATAGTGATGAAGCTATGATGGAAAATTTTTAAATTACACCATTTTGGATAATATTTGTTTAAATTAAGAATAAAGTATGTAAAACTATTATTGTATGCAAGTAAGGAATTTTACCAAATTTCTTAAATATTCTTGAATCTTATCAAAAATATGTAAGATATATTACTATCTTCAATTTGCATTTTTGAAATTCCTATATTGTCACTGAAAACATTTTTTACTTAATAAATTGTATAAACTAAGATATCTTGAAGATTGATTTTTTTTTAAAGAAAGGTTTACTGAATAATCTTTTTACAGGCTATATAATTTATTAAATAATTATGTTATAATTGATTATAATAATTAAAAGTGACAAGACATCAATGAATTGCCATAAATTTCAAAAATGCAAATTGTAGGCAGTAACATTCATTAAGCCATCCAGAGGTTATCGAGCCATCATAAAAAAGTCATCCACAGGATGTTGACAGGTGTGACATTTCGATAGCCAGGGGATGTCCTATTACTGTCTGCAAGACGACTGCATCCATCCACGGGATATCAGCTTATCCTGAATATGACATTATTTGGATGATTTTAGGATGTCATTAGGACCATCCAGAGGATATCATACAAAAAAGGTGTCATGAAATGACATCCATAGGATGTTGACAGGTGGGACATTTCGAAACCCAGGGGATGTCCTAAAACGGTCGGCAGGACCAATTCATCGGTCCGCAGGATATCAGCTTGTCCTGAATATGACATCTTTCGGATGTTCTTAGGATGTGTTTGTGTTGTCTGGGAATGCTTCAACTGTCAGTATTGGCATCATTCCAGCAACTAGTGCAAAATGTCTCCCAGATGTGTCAAATGTGATAAATCCCACCCCTCTAAACAATGCTAAAAACCGAAGAACAACCAGTGTTCTGTGTCAATTGCAGCCTCGGACATGCAGCCTCTTAGAGGTTGTATTAAATCCCCCCCAAAAAATAGAAATTTCAATTCAAATCAATATTCCCCCCAAAAATCCTTCGCAGACACCTTAAAACCAGAAAACGTAGTTGAACGTCATACGTAGCTAGAAAGTGAAGATTTAACAGGAGGCTTGTTCTTGCGAGAATGGAAGAACCTGAGTTCTCAACCTTCTTCAACCTTTTGTTCTTTCCAAAACAAAAGTCTTATTGCAGACGGAATAATTTCTTCAATGTAGAAAAGATAAACTAACTTGCTAAATGATGAGATCTTGCTGGGTTCAATACAGGGTTGGCAGGTTTTTGACATGTGTCAGTTTTTGACGGTTTAAACCGTCATGTCAAAAACCCCTTGTCAAAAACCTCATTAAAAACCTCAAATACTACAGTGATCTGTATAATTTCACATTAAATGTCACACATTAGATGTAATATTTAAAATTCACTATTACTGTAATTGTATAATTAGTATATAGTATTAGTATATAGTATTAGAGGGTTGGCAGGTTTTTGACATGTGTCAGTTTATGTCGGGTTCAAACCATAGTTTAAACCGTCATGTCAAAAACCTCAAATACTAAATTGATCTGTAAAAATTCAAATTAAATGTCACACATGACAACATTACATGTAATATTTTAAATTCACTCTTACTGTATATCAGTAATTAGTACATAGTAAAGTATTACTGTTAAGTACAACTTTTTAACAGGGTAAAATTTTTATTTAAATTTTTTTTTGTAAAATTGTGTTTTTCTAAAAAGTAGACATTAAGCTCACCTGAGCTGTACATTTTTTCTCTTACTTAAAATTGTTTTAATTTCTCTTACTTTTGAGAGCTTAAAGTATTAGATAGCTTTTTTTATGGGGGAAAAAAACTTAGAAAAGTGCAGATTTTTTTGTATATATAACAAGATAATATGCATCAATGTTGTTCTATTCTAGGCAATAACCATTCCATTTAAAATTGAAATTGGATTATTAATTTTAAACATTT